>PVJH01002964.1:76646-154194 GCA_004026705.1 Nesogale talazaci
CATTCATTAAGCTAGGGAAGTTTTCCTCTAAGCATTCCCTCACTATTTTGGATGTTGGTTTTCTTGATGCCTCATCCTCCGGCAGACTGATAATCCTAATGTTGTTTCTTTTCATAGTATCAGCCAGGCATCTAATATTTTCTTCTGCTTCTCTCATAGACTTGTTAGATTTTTTTCTCCCACTTATTAATTTCTACTTTTGAGTCCTCTAGGTCACTTGTCCTGTTTTCTGCCTCCTCCATTCTCTGGCCGAAATCTGAGAGCTTACTATTAGTTTTTGTTAGCTCACTCTTTAGTTCTTGGATTTCCCTTTGGTGCGTGGCCTTTATCTCCTATATCAATTCTTCTTTCTTCTTTAATGCGTTGCTCAAGAGCTGCATACGTGTTAGTAACATCTTGAAGATTTCTTTCTGTGGTTGATCGATCTCCGCATTTTCTATGACTACTGTTAGGTTCAGCTGATCTTCTTGCATCGGATCCAGTTTCTCTTTTCTTGATACTGTGGAAGCGGCTAGCTGTTTTCTGTTTGATTTATTCGTATTAGGTGGCATTTTCCTTGGTGTTTTGAGGCCCTGGGGTCTCTCTTTAGGAAGCTGGTCTTATAGCTTCCCTCAGGAACTGTTTGCAACTAGGCCTTGCAGATCTGATGGAGTGTGTTGGCTAAGTAGGGGAGTGGGTTTAGGGGATGGGGTGGGAGTTGGGTGATCTGTTCCTGGCTAGGGGCGCTTGCCACAGATAGGTGGGAAAAAATCCTCTAGTACTCTGTGGTGGGGAGGACCGGCTGGCTGTTTACCCAGGAGACAATGTAAAGTGGACCTCTCTGTCACGGGTCTTGGGGCGGGCGCCCTGAACTGGCAGCGTCTGTGAGGAGTGCCGCGACTGTGGGGAGTGTGGGCGTTCCTTTTGCTCCTGTTAGAAAGTGTGGCCCAGGTGGGCAGGCTTGGGGTTAAGGGATGGCTTGATCTTATCCCGGGCAGTGGTGGCCCCTTTAAGGTGTGCCTGGGTGTGGGCCTCCGGGGTGGGGGAGGGGCTGGCCCACCATTGTGCTTGGGGCACAGGAGTCCCTGGGGGTGGAGAGCGAGAGGTGTGCGTCTGCGTGGAGTGTCCCCTGGGCACCCTGGGCACCTTGGGGTGGGGAGGACTGGTCAGCAATTGCGCGGGTGCTGATTAACTGCGGATCCCAGATCTCAAGGTCGCAGAGCTGCGCCCTGGATCCCGCCGGCTCAAAGAACCCGCAGCGTCTGTGCTGGAGTCTGTGCCAGCATCCGTGGGGAGCACGGGCAATGCGGGTCCCGCCTGCTCCTGGTTCAGAGGAGGCTCTGAGCTTTCCTGGAGTCACAAAACCCAATTTGAGAGCCCCACCCTTCCCCGTGTCACCCCCACTCACCGATCTCCAGGAGCTCCGGGCGTGGGCTTCCTATCTGGCGGCCATCTTCCCTCTGTCCTCCCAATTAAATTTATATAGATAGATATATTCATTTTCAAAGCGATTCTATGTAAAAACAGGTTTGAGAACAGTGACTATTTCTGTCTCTCCACAATTCTTAAATTTTTTTCTGAAATGAAAGTCAGAGACCTTGTCTTGGAATTGAGCAAACCCCACAAAACCCTACTGTGTTCTGAAGTAAGTTGCAAAGCATTTTTTTTTATTTGTAAAGCTTTTCTATAGTTCATATTTTTCATCTCTAAACCACCTATGCTGACATGTGTTTTTGAGAGTTCTTTGAAAGTTCGATTAAACTAGGAAGTGTCCAGCATGGTATCTGACATGCAATCTGTGCTAGAAGATGAATCCTGCGAGCTTCTCGTGTATTAGTAAGATTTTTCACATTAAAATTAGTTTTCCAGTGAGTCCCGATCTCAGTGAGCACATTAATTCTATTTGAATTAAAAATAACATTGTTTCCTTATCACTAAGGACCATTCCATGATTTAGTTACTACTGCCCAGAATTAAACCTCTCAAATATTCAAATGTCCAGCGAACCTTTGACTCAAAAATAGCTAGAAAAATGCACCAAATGCAGTTGACAAAAACTAAATATTGCACCTGGTCCTTTTGCCACGTGGAGCAGAAGAGCATGCTGGGAACAAACAGCCGAGCTTTTGAGCACAACTGCAAAGCATAGGAGAGAGGCGGGGCCGTTATGAATGTGGTGACATCAGTCAGAAGCAGGGATAATTGTGGAGACCCGAAGGTTCTTTTGACAGTGGAGAAAAATGACTGACAGGTGAGTGAGCATGAGGGGCCAACGAACACCTTGCCTAGTACCTTACCTGTGAAGGGTCTCAGATTGCCATGTTGAAGACAATGATCTTTCTAAATCACCCACTGTCAGGAATGCCAGCGCCAACCTCAATACTCATACAATTAGATACAGGCAATGCTGTGCTGTGGATCCCATCACTGGGAAAATCCATTGACAGTCTGGTTTTCCTTCTTCAAAAGCAAGGGAAAGTGCAGACACAAAAAAATCATTGTTAACGCTTAAAGAGAAGCACAGGCAAATTATAACTCAATCAAAATTTAAGAAGGGAACCCACTCAAATATCTCTGGTTTCTGAGAGTCTTAATATGTTGTATAGTCATGTGTGTGTGTGTGTGTGTGTGTGTGTGTGTAGAGAAAGAGAGAGAACTCTTTCAGAAAGCAGTATGATTCCTCATTGTTTAGAAAAGTGATTCTGTATCCTTCGCTGTTTCACGATTTTCTTCATCTCATTCTTATGCATTCCTCATCCTCCCTGAACTTTTAATATTACTACTATTAGCATGAACAGGAGCTTCCCACTTTAATTTTTAAATATGGATTTGAATTATTTAAAGAAATTACCTTTTCCTTTCGAAATTTTAAAAAATAAATTTAGAATATACCTAAATGTAATCATTCATGCTCTCTTTGTAAATAATAATTGCACATATATGTTTTTTAAAAAATCCCACCTAGACTAGTGTTTTAAATTGTACTTAAGCTAAATGAGTCCTGGTAGTATTATTTGGTAAGCATTGGGCCACTCTCTGTAAGACCATGGTTCAAATCCAGGAGATGTTCTGCAGGAGAAAGAGGAGGCAGACTGCTTGTGTACAGATATACAGGCTCGGAAACACTAAGAGCCAATCTACAGGTTGGGGGGGGGGGGTGGATATAAATTAGAATCAGCTGGATGGAAGAGAGTTAAGTTGGATGTACTTAGGCTAAAGGAATTCCTAGGTTGAACAAACTATTAAGCATTTTGCTACTTACTAGCTGCTACATTGACAGTTCTAACAAGAGCAGCAATACTAAACACTCCCCAAAGTCAGGGACACGCAGTCCTTTTTGGCTTACAGGAACTGTCCCTGGGGGCTGCAAACCAAAGCCTCTTCTTCCTGCTGCAGTGACTGGAGCATTGAAACAGCTAGCTTTGTGGTTGCCGGAGCAACAGGTAGCTAAATCCTACTCCACTAGATGGGATGAGTAATCCACTGAAAACTCCCAACCTGGAAAACCCCGGGGACAGTCCTGCTCAGCACGCACAGGGCGGCCGTGAGTCAGAACCCACCTGAGGGCAGCTAACAGCCGATGTCACCCAGGAGCCTAGCATGATCCCATCTGTTCAGTGAAGGAGGGAATTGATAACCTCATTCTGACTTTACTGTTGTGTCTCTACCGTCTTATTGCATATAAGGTGATTTGAGATAGACATTTTATGGTGATAAGTATTATTCTTTAGGTAGTGTGCCATTGACTTTCATAATGAATGATTGATGGTAAATTTTCACACAAAAGTTTCAGAATCACTCAATAAAATTTACATATGTGTGTCCTTTGAATGACAAATGTAATTAATCAGATTTCTATATATGAGACATTCTTGTTTTCCTGGGATGGGGTAAATTTACACAGTTATAATGTATTACACTGTTTTCTAGATTCTTTGATACCATCAAGTCTTACAAAGAAAAGAGCTTTCCCATGGGAAAAAGAAGCACTACTACCTACTGGCTATATGCTGGGGGTGGTGGTGTCGTTAGGAGTCATCAAGTGAATTCTGACTCATGGCAGCTTCACATCCAACAGAATGAAACACTGACCACACACCATCCTCACAAGTGTGGTTAGATTTGAGCTCATTTGTCCCACAAACTTTTGGAAATCCCTTTGTACATGAAGATTATGAAATGTGTCTCAATTTCCAAAACATCATGTGAAAAATGTACCACTTAGAATTTTTAAAAAAGAATAAGACAGTAAGAACTCTTGCATTTAAGTTTCAAGCATGTTTAATATTAGCAACAATATTCATAAGCGACATTGGACAAACCTCCCCTTACTCAGTTTTAGTATTTTAATTATATAATTTTGATTTCTCATCCCACATTGCTTTAGCAAGTCCCTTGCTTTAGCAAGTCCCTTATCCAGTATTTAGTATGATAGCTCATGTAGTTATTAGTCGCTGTGTAAGAATCTACAATAGTGGTAATTTGTGTTTAAGAGAAAAGATTAAAATGCACTAATCATTATCTGTTAGCATATGAGACTACCATTCTTTTTCAGAGTTTTGTTCAAAGTCCACTTAAAATTATTCTTTATACCCTGTAAACATTCTTATTAAGGTGATTACAATTCATAAGTCTAGTTATTTTCTTAATGTCATCTGAATTCAAACCCTGGAAACGTTCTGTGAGCATCTTTACAGAAGCCACAGTGGCTGTTTATTTATCTGAGAAATAGAAACCAATGCAAATAGGAAAAATAGAGAAGTAAAAAGAAAAACCTGAAAAGAGAAGGCAGTCATGTTATCTACAAGTGCTTGATTGAGTATATGAAAAATTCAAGAAAGTCACTAAACAAGACATTTAGAAATCATAACAGAGTCCAGCAAAGGGACTTATAATCAAGTTAATTCAAAAATCAATAAGGTCCTTGGGTACACACCCACAGACACATGCTCACTGCGTGCACATATGTGCACACACATACATGCAAAACAGTTTAGGAATTGTAGCAAGAGAAAAGACACGCTTTAAAACAGCAACTACAACAACAAACAAGAGATAAGAATAGGTCCCAGGATTGTAAAGATGCCAGTTTTCAAATTAATAAATTTGACAGGCTCCACACTGATGTACCAAGGGATACTTTAAGCTATAAAAAAATAAAGCTCTCTTGGGAACAGCCTGAAATATGTATGCAATAAAGATGCAATATGACATATGAGCCAACAAATGTAAAAGTATATTTTAAAAAACAGTTTGATACTATCACCTGCCATATACAAATATGTCAATAAAATAGGATAGAGCGTCCAGTAATAAATAAAACAGGTCAGTGAAGTAGAATGGAAAGCCCAGTAATAGATCCAAGTCTACTTAGAAAATTGAGCATATAATTAATATAATGTTAAAATCAATGGAAAACCAGGAAATGTTCAATAAAAAGGTATTGGAAAAACTGGCAACCAGCTAGCTGAAACATGATAAAAAGGTGTACCTTTTTAATGCACACAGATAGATCCATGAGTCATATAGATGAAACCCAAAATGGAGGTAAAAGAAGAATATATGGAATAATAAGCTGTGAGTTTTTGTTTTGTTTTTATTTTCCTAAACTTGGACTGGAGAAGATCTTTTCAAGAAAGAAAATATAAATGATCATTTTAATGTCAAAAACTGTTCGGAACTATGGGGGGTGGGGAGGAGGACTTTTAAAAAAATTTTTTTGACTGACAAATTTATAATTTGACTGCCAATCTCTTAAAACCAAAATTCCCTTTTCAGGAAAAAGGAAAAACAAAAGTTACTCAGTGTCCCCTTTGCAATTCAAAATTGTTGTAGAATAGTCCAGAATCTAGATCCAATGTAAGTATCTGCTACAGCATTGGGAAACACTGCCCTGAGACAAGGGAAGTACTTAATTTACCTGAGCATATTGAATGTCCATCAAGGCAAGGAAGCTTCTAAACCTTAAACAGAAAGAAGACCTTGTTCCCAGGTAGGCAATCAAAAGTATCTACCATAAGCAGACCCTGTAATGCTCCTCGGTTCACAAATAAGGAGACAGCAGCCTGAGGTCATGTGTTTGGAAAGGGTCATGAGAGAGTTCCTGAAAAGCCATAGCACAGAGCCTGGACATAGTCTAGATGTCTGTGACTAGGAGGACTCATTAAATAAATTATAGATATTTACCAAACCCCCAAAGACTGCTGGAAATCCTGTGCGGGCCAGAAGAGAACGGTGCTGCCTCAATGCCTGCGTTGTCTCCAATGCGGATTCCAGGCCTTTCTGCTGCAGTGTCTCCAATGGGCTCAAGCCGCTGGCTTCTCACTTACCTGCATGCCCTTCCTCATCCACACAGTCCAGGGATCCCCACTGATATAATGTGATGATCTGTAGTTGTTTTAAAAAGGATGATGAGGGTGAGGAGAAGAAGGATGGCATTAGGGGATCCATATGGAAGGGCCAGAAAGTGGACTTGCAGAATGTATAAAAGGTTCAAAAACATAACAAAGTACAGACAAGTTTCTATGGCATGTAAGAAAACAGATATGTATGAATACACAAGAGCACACACAGGCTCACATGTTCGCATATGCTCCATGAACCTGTTTCTGAAAGGAGTAAAATGTGAGTAGAATGAGAATTCTGGGACTGGCAAAACTTCCTTTGGGTCAGCAGCCTTCGGCAACTTTTTTTCTTTTTTCTTTACATTATTTTTTTCTTCAATTAAAGTCTCTAGTTGATTTTAAAACTAATTTTGACATTTCAGATGTTATCATTCTGTGCCCAGATAACTGTCACACACTTCCTGGAGATCGGGAAGCGTTTATTTATGTTGTTCTTCACATCTCCTTACACTTGTTTGGAGATTTTCAGAAGAGAATTCATGTTTTCAAACACGAATCTAAATGATTTGCTAAACAAGCAAACCTGAATGATTCCATCTCTTAACAAAGCTAGATGTTCAGATCGGGAAACACAGGAGCCCTTGCCAAATGTCTCCTTTGAACAAAATCGAGCTGGTTGGCTTCTGATGCCCAGCCAGAGATAACAGCTCATTTTCATATTCACTGTTTTCCTAAAAATTCCAGGCTGGGAAAAATAGCTTGGCTCTCTTAACTTAAGTGCCCTCTTCATCCTTACAGACTTTTGAAAAGGAAGATTTACCTGACAATCCCCTTCCCATCTCTCTCCCAGTTGATCCTTGAAACTCCAGCATGTCCCTTCCCCGGGGATCTGTGTGAATGAACACCAGGATTGAACGTGACCCTTTGTTTATTTACTTGTACTATCAATACCTTGTTCTTGCATACTGTATGAAGTAAATTGATAGATTTAAATTTTTTAACAAAAGTGAAGTAAAAATTGATGACAAAGAAATGCCATCACAAAGTGATGTCATCTCCATCTACCAGGCTGAATTAGGATTTTTTAGAATTCCTTTTGGCACCAACAGCTTGGCATTGCCCAGCTAACTCGCCAATCCTTCAGATGTTTCTGGGTGAGGGGTGAAGCTATGGAAACTGCCTGAAGAGCTGGCTCTCACACTCTCTCCTGACAGGAGGGACTGAGAGAGAAACACAGTATTAGTGAAAAGCTCATTCCAGGAAGTGAACAGAGGAACTGAAGCTGAGGCTCTGTGGGAAAATGGAGGCTCTGGAGGTAATAATGTCTGTGTGTCCAAGAAGAAGAATAACCAGCTTGTGTCTTTGGAAGGTGATGTTTGTCCTTTTATTCAAAAGAAAACTACGTTGCTTAGTTACAGGGAGATTTTTGAGCTAAATGTCAAAAGTGCAGGAAGGAGAGGAATCAGAACCCACAGCCCAAAAGTAAGGCTGTTGCTTAAAACAAAACAAAACAACAAAAAAAAAACAGAGTGTAGTCCATTGTCAAGGCAGTTCTTGATGTTACATAGATGCAACAGTCCACTCAGTGAAGCAGTCAGCCCCAATAAAAAGTGCTAATCATCGTTTTGACTCCTCAGTGGCTTCTTCATTTCATCCCTGCTTTTCATGACACCAGTGTGGAATTGACCTGAAGCTCCTTCTAGAACAGGAGCGTGCAGACTTCTCATGTGGTATGTGAGTCTGCTTTGCCTTACCCAAACTAGAGTCCTCAACCACAACCAATCTGAATCATTGTGACCCTGTACGACAAGGTGGGAATGCCCCCTGGATGGGTTTCAGAGACTCTTTATGGGAGAAGAAGTCGTGGTCTCTCTCCTGTGGAGTGAGCACCTGGTGGTTTCAAAACTGGTGACCTTGCAGCTGTGTGTCTGTGGTGTTTGAGAAGGCAGATATGCAGGGTCACAGTTCTCAGTCTGACAAAGTGGGAGCTGTGGTAGTTCTGGGTAGAATCCCTGCCTTCTGTGGTGGAGAATCCTCCATGGTGGAGACTCAGGTTGAATTCTCCATCAGTGGAGCTCATGCGCACTCACCACCCAGCCAGCATTCAGTGGAAACGTGCGTGTAACGTGTTGCTTGGATGAACAGCTGTCAACTGACCTCTAAGCCTAAGGAGACTCGAAAGAAAGATCTGGTGATGTACTTCTGAAAACCTGTCAGTGAAAACCCTGACTCACAATGGGTTGCTGAGAAACTGGGCAACATGGTGTCCCACAGTGTGTGAGGTCACCCTGAGTCAGAGTGGACTCGGCGGCAACCAGCCACTCCAGCCACGTGCCCACACACAGGGTCAGCGTAGAAGCAGAGGCGTTGCGAGCGCTCACCACCACAGTCAGTCATGGGGCTGTGGCTGTGTGGGTGCACACCGACTTGCCATCTTGAATGTCAGTCAAGAGGTTTAGCAAACCCCAAACCAAACTCACCACCCTGGGATTCGTGCTGATTGTAGTGACCCTCTGTGAGTTTTCAAGACTGGGACTGCATATGGGCGTAGAAAGTCCAGTTGTTTTCCCCTGGCGCTGCTGATGGTCTTCAACTGCTGACCAAGCCGATTGCAGCCCACCGCATAAACACTACACCTCCAGGACTCCTCCGTAGCAGGGAAATAACAGTGTCAACTCCAGTGCAGTGATTCCGCCATTTTTGTGCAAACACCACGGAAACCTACAGTTAGCCAAGTCTTTTATGGAATAAGATTCATCTCAGGCTTAACTAGTAATGACCCTGTTATAAAAATCAGAAAAACCAGGAAATTGTGGTATTCATTCATCCTTCTTTGTGCATTCCCATAGAATTTCTCTTTCCCCGTCTCTCTATGAGCTCTAAATGAGTCCAAATCCCCGTCAGCAATAATCTGCTCCATTAGGCATTCTCCTTCTATAGATATTTACATGACTTCCTAGGAGGTAATTTCTTTTAAACATCATTAAAACAAAGAACACATGAGTTCAGTTCAACTCAGGATGTGTGTTTTGAGCACCATTGCACCCTACTTTTGAGTTGAGCAGATGGCAGAAGAACCATGGTCTTTCCCGGTATGGAGGGAGAAGGTTGTGGAAAAGAAGGCAGCCAGAGCTAGCAGTTAAAGTCACAGAAAAAAACAGAACTGTGTAGAATGTAAAAAGGTCTAGCTAAGCAGGGAAACAGTCAAACATCCCGAGACACTCACTGATATCGAGTTGATTCCATTCACAGTGACCCGACTGAAGAGCCTCCAAGACTGCATGTCTTTACAAGAGCAGATAGCCTCACCCTTCTCCTGCTGGGTGGGTTTGAATCCTTACCTTGTGGTTAACAGGGCAATGCTTAATTCACCTCCAGGGCTCTTTAAACAAAGGGACTAGCAAATAGTTCAAGTAGGTAAAAAACAGCTCTATACTATATAATGGGGACAAATAACTCCAAAGGGAAGTTAAAATCATACTTTTAAAAAGTATTCAAGATCATAATGAAGAACTCACAATTTATTGTAAAGCAACTTTAATGGTCAAAGAGATAACATACACAATAAAGCAATTAAGAGCATCTGGCAAATTTTAAGTATCCAGTGGACAATACATCCCTTAATGTAATGGGCAGTGAGAACCCTGAAGAATTACACAGACACTAAGACTTTCTGAAAGGACTGTTCCAAGGAGAACTGAATTACCTTGTATCTCAATCCTGAATTGATATAGGGTGGATCTCTGAAGTATCAGACATGGGATTTTGCTTTGTTTCACTTCCATAGTTGTAATGAGATTTGAAAAAAGACATTTGTTTCCAAGCTGGTGTTAGATATAATGGTGTCCAGAAAATTGGCTTCATTGAAATATTAGAACTGGAAATCAGTGATCATAATTGTTGAAAAATATTATTGAATCACAGCAACAAAAACAAAACAAGCATGAAAAAAAAAACACCTTCAGTGCTTCTTGACATTCAAGGGAAGTCATTTGTGAAATGTTGCTTGAAAACAAATGCCAAACTTTCCAGAATAATCTAGCGGTTGGGACGGGATAAGAAAAAACAAAGTTCGAAACTGAGATTGCCTTTAAGAAAAAACAGACAAATGGATGTGGTGCTTAAGTGCCTCCAAACAGCACCACCAGTGGGAAATGGAGAAGGGAGGTCTCAAAAATGTGACTTGGTTATTCAGTGTCTCCCATATGATGGGGACAATCAAGGAGACCAGAAGCTGAATCTTTTTGCTTCTCTCACCATTTTTAATCTCAACAGGATAGCTGTTTTTCTTAGAAGTAAGAAAACCCAGAAATCAGCCTTAGAAAAAAGCTGAGAAATGATACATTTGTGAGTACCTGTATACACACAAATGCATTTATGCATGTATATATGTAATCTCTATATGCAGATACATGTGTGTTTGTGTGTATGTGTATACACACAAGTATATTTATGCATATATATGTAATCTCTATATACAGATGTGTGTGTGCTTGTGTGTGTGTTTAGGTAGAAGTGGCAATCTTTGGACTGATAACTGGCACTTTAAACCCACCAGCTATTGCTCAGGAGAAGAATGAGGTTGTGTACTCCTCTACAGATTTATAACCTTGTAAGCCTGATGTAGGGACACAGACAGTCAGGACTGACGTCATGGCAGTGGTTTCTCTATATAAGCAGAGAGGAGCACTGGTGGCATGCTAAGTTAGGTGCTGGAGTGAGTGCTAACCACAAGAATGGTGGTTAAAAGTCAACAGGCACTTCATGGGAGAAAAATGGGGCATTTCCTTCCATGAAGATGGACCCATTCAGAAATCCTAAGAAGTTCTCTGTCCTGTAGGGTTAGTAATGAGTCAGAATCCGTTCCACAGCAGGAGGACATATGAACCTATGCACACAGACAATACATAAAAGCAAGCGTATACGAGGTTTAAAGTATTGCTACCAAGATTCCACTTCATACATGAGTGAGTTTATTCCAACTCTAAAAAGTTTAAGCACACATCTATGATCAGTGGGTGACTACAGACAAGTTCTCTCGGTAATACACTTGGTTTAGTCTCCTTAGGATGCCATCAGGGAGAAAAATAACACTTGTGACATGGAAAAAAGATCGGGGGTGGTATAAAAATTTCACAAAACTTAAGTGGACAGCTTCCCAAATGATTGAAGCATTGTAACAAGTTGACAGGAATGATGCCTCACATGAAATAATAGTGTTCCATTTAAACCAAATGCTTTAAGGAAGTTTGGAAAGACCTGAAACATGAACCAAGAGAGAGATGGTGTTTGTCCTTGAAGCATGAAGTAGCTGTGGCTGAAATCCATAAACTGATGGGAGAAGACAGTAGAAGTTGGGGTCACGCACTGTTTGGCACTTTCTATGTCAATTGAACGGCTAGACTTTAGCAGGCTCTCAACTGGACAGGTGCCAAAATGTACGAAAAGCAGCGGCAAGTTTATCTTTCCATCAGATTTTAAGCAATATTGAAACTGATGAAAATGATTTTATGGAACCAATTGAAACCCAGGATGAGTCTTGGATTTAGTAAGAGCATCCTGAGAACAAGATCCAATCAAAACGTAGCTTCAGTAGAACCCAGAGGGATTCTTCGATCCAAGTCCTGGGTTACTTAGATCCAAGGCAGAAAGCTCATCAAAGTCGATCCATCCCCTTTTCCTTTTTGTCTCCATTCTACACCACTCTTATTCTGTCTGCTTGATCCTGGGCTGTTAGCTACTTCCCAGCAGCAAAACAAAACATCTAAGTGCAAACCTTTCCAGCTTTCTCTCTGAGGCTCTTTAAAGTTTCTCTTCAGAGTTCAGTTTCTCCAATTAACTATTTGTGCTGTTTATGATAAACCAAAAATCAAAATCACTGCCTTCAGTTAATAGTGTCTCACAGTGACCCCCTATGGGGTTTTCCCAGAGCTGCTAAGGTTTTGAAGTGCCAGCCATGTGGATTGCAGTCAAAAGAGTAACCACTATACCACCAGGACTAAATGAATGATTGTGGCATGAATTGTACTCCTTCAAGAGATTTTTTTTTTAAGTTCTAGCCCCTGTTACTCTTGAATGAGACGCTATTGGAAACAGAGGCTTTGAAGATGTTATCCATTCACGAAATCATACTGAGTAAGATGAGATCTACTGTAATAGAAATAGAACTCTTATACAAAAAGAGAAGAGACACAGGAAGACCGAATGACAGGCAACAGTCATAAAGATATAGGAGGGGAGGTAGACAGAGGGAGCATGGCCTACTGGTTATGAAACAGTGAATTCTGTCATTTACAGTCACCACTTTACAACCCCAGGAAATGGATTCATAGACCAATAGATGCAAACGCTTGACCAGCTCAACTAATAAGTCCCACGACAGTAACTGATGGAAACACCTACTGCATTGGTCCCTCCTTTAACATTACTTAGAAGATCCTCTTGTTTCTCAGAAGCCATTTTGCATTTCTAATTTAATTCTCTTCTCTGTCAAATATTCTCCCCCAGGTTTTAGAATATGTTTTTTACTTTGTGGAGTTCGTTACTTAACCTTTTTAAGCTTAAATCATGATTATAAATGATTATCAATATTCTTAGCCCTTAAGTAAGAAGAAACCCACTACTATCAAGTTATTTCTCACTCCTATGACCCTTAGGGCAAAATAAAACTCCCTCTATCTGTTTCAAAGACAATAAACCTTTACAGGAACCTCACCCTTTTCCCAAGAAACCACTGGCGGAGTGGAACTGCCAACCTTGTGGTTAGTAATCCAATGTGTAAGCTACTATGCTACCAGGGCAGCAGTAAGAACAAGGACTGGCCATCGGTAAATGATTCTCAATTTTTCTTTCTTTATTCTGACATGTTATAAAGAACTGCTTTCAACTTTCTCTTTCCATTCTTCTTGGCTTTCTCCCCTTCCCCATCTTTAGGCATCTTTTTTGCATTTCTCAGATAGCCCTTTTCTAAACCCTACAGAAATCTGGAACAGCAAGCAATGAGAGTGGTCAAAGTTGGCAGAGAAAGACTCGGAAAAATACCTCTGTGCCCGTTTTAAAGAAACCTTGACTTTTGGTGACTAGCCTAGATGAACTTATCAACATTAGGTCTGCACTAACTCATCTATTTTGACACATGAAAAAACAATGTCAGGGAAATTAAGTAAAGCAACAGAATAAACTTGGAATTGCTCTTGTTTTTTCCCTATATTAAACCATGTCTCTCAATTTTTATATTACAACATCTTTCTCTCTTAATGACAAGTTTAGCTCTCCTTTATGGATTGCCCCTGCTGCCTGAGAATTCAAATTTCTAGAACTTTTCTGGTGACTCCTTGAGCCATAAAAAGAAGTGCTGCATGATCCTTTTTATGAACTCACCAAGATATGTTTTGTTTACAATTTCTTACTTGGATTTCCTGCTCCAATAGCATTTGTGTCTTCCTGGTGTCATAAGGACACTTTGGCAGGAAACAAGAAATAAAGCTTCTCCAGGAAGTGGGACCCAGACGTGTTTCCAGACGCCCCGGGGAGGCCAGCACTCTCAGAAATCCCGGTGCACTCCCTGTGGAGTGATTGTACAGGAACTATATTTATGACTGCATCTTTTGAATCCTTAATTTACAGGGTAATCCTGTGCTTAGTCACCTACATCTTTATTTCCACATAAAGAAAAACAATGGGGGAGGAAATGGTGAAGAGGCAGCATTGAAGCAAGTCAAGTCCCATTGGTTTCCTGGCTTAATTTGGAGACCTTCATCTTGTAAAATGACAAAGACAGAGTCAAGGACCATGCATCTATCCATTGCTAAATATGCAGAACTTAGTGTGCTTAGTGAACTTTTTGTGTCCTCAGGGAATTCTCTTTATGAAAGATATGAAAATAGAGCTGCTTTACACCCACTTGTGAGAATCCCTGGCACCTTTTGTTGAGCCGTCTTCTCTTTCCATCTCTGGAATACGTGCCCCTTACAAGAACAGCAAATCAAGCTTCCTCATGGAAATGCATTTTACATGTGTGAAAAAAAGTTGTCTTCTCAATCCTGACACCATCATAATCCTGACATAGTCCTTAAAAACAAACAAAGCAAAAACTTTGCCATTAGGTTGATTCTGACCCATGGCGATACCATGTTTGACCACATAGGACTGCTTCATGAGGTTTTCTAGAGGACCTCTTTCTGGAAGTCAATCATCAAGTCGGTCTTCTTCCACAGCGTTCCTAGGTGAGTTCAGACCCCCAACAATGAGTTAGGAGTCAAATGCACACCATTTGTTCCACAGAACTTTCTTACCATTCAAGAAGTTCAACTCCTTTGAGGCTGCCATACTGTTTCCTCTCCAGGAAACACTGTTCATAGTGTTCAGTGAGCAGTCCTCGCTGAGCTCAGCCCAGCGCAGTCATCCAACAGAAACATGCAGAGGATTTCATTACATACACACGGAGTCATGCCGGTTGTCAAATCTTGCCTCCCCTAAAGGGAGCAGACATCGTGGAGCACAACAAAACCATCCCCAGTGTGACCTGTCCAAACTCCTGCCCACAGACTCTGGGAGCATCAGAAAGCTCTATATCTATATCTATAAAGTTTTATATCACCAATGTTCTGAACTGGATCAGTCTGCTGCCCGGACCTCTTTAAAGTGTTGAAAAGCAAAGATGTTACTTTGAGGACTAATTTGCTCCTGGCTCCACCTTTATATGCATGTGGAGGTTGGACATTGAATAAGCAAGATAAAAAAGAATCGATACAGTTAAATAATGGTCCTGTTGAAGAATAGTGGAAGTACCTTGAGCCTGTGAAAGAACCAACAGATCTGCCATGGAAAATTACAGCCAGAAAAAAGAAGTAAAGCCAGAATGCTCCTTCATAAGGAGGAGGGTGGAACTTCCTGTCACTTTAGAGGTTTTATCAGGAAAGTTCCTGAGAAAGGAAATCATGCTTAGTAATGTATAGAACCAGAAGAAAAGAGGAAGGCTCTGGAGAAGGTACTTTTTCGCAGTGACGACAGCAGTGTGCTCAAACATCACAACACTTAGGAAAACAATCCAGGAATTCTGAGAGCAGGCATCACTGGTGTTTCCATCTGTTGTACAATAAAGGGTCACTGTGAGTCAGAGATGGCTGGGCAGCACTTAACAAAATCCACACATTTGGGGATAGCTGCTTACCAATTAAGATGAACTTAAAAAATCAGTGTCTTTTTGATGTTTTGATTTTCAGAGACAAAGGTTTCTGTAGAACTCTATGAGCATTTGGAAGTAAGTTGGCAGAGCCATCAAGTCATCCTTTCCCTATCTATTTGAGTATCTTAGAACAAAGTCTTTGAAAGAATCGCCTTTTGAATTCCTTCCTGGCACCCTGCCCTGACACAAATGTGATGCTAATCTACCTATTTGTCCTTCTTAGCTGGTTCTCATATGGATGAGGAAGCTTCAGAAAGATTGTGCAGAAGTGGAATTAAAAGACAGTGGAATCTTACCACAAACTTTTTGAAATCCCCTGCACATTTTTGTTTTAGGAACTCTAAAGTTACTAATGGAGGGGTCCATGTGGGTTATCTTCTTGATTGAAGATCCTGAATGGCTGGGCTCATTTGTCTCTCTCCTTCCCATGTCTAGTCTAGGGTCTGGTGACATATGAGTGCTTGTTAACTTCATGACACATTAGTATCAGGTTAGTGCCATCTTGATTTCTCATCCCAGAACTTCAAAAGTCTTCTCCCCTGGGCCATCTGCCATACCTGCCTTGCCGGTCAGAGCTTGTTTTCATGCTTCTGTCCAAAACACTTATCGTCCTCTCACCCCACAGTTCTCGTCTGTTCTAAAAGATGACTACCTGGAATGCTCTAAACCCATGTAAAAGAATTCTGCCCTCAACTTTCTTCTCCCCTCTTTGTTCCTTCTCAGCTGTTTCTGAAAAAGGAACATCTTCTCCTTGATGAGCAACACTTCCATTTGCCTTGAAAATCCCCCAGTCCATATAGTTTCAAACAAACAGCCCTGACATATGACATATACTTGAATTTTAGCTTTTCCTTAGCCACTGTTATGAATCTCATCTCCCCACACATGGGAATTGTTGTTGTCATTAGTGAGGCCAGTTTTCAATAACTATTGTAAAACATCTACCTTGCATTTGAGATTTTTATATTGGTTCTCTTCCTTTTCAGTTTCCCAAAGCTCATTGGGTATTGTGGCAGTCATGTACTCATGTCAATTTCATGATTGGGCATATGGGTGTGGAGTCTAGCCTGTCAATCTGGAGGTAGTCTATGAGACCTGTGTGTGGGCATGTGTCTGAGAATTCTGGGAAATCTCGAGATTTCCCCCCCCCCAACCTGGGTGGAAATGAGAGACTATGGACTCACTCTCTTGGATACGCTCTACTGACAAAACACAAGGCTGATTCCCTGTGAGCCACCCCAGAGGAGAAGCCACATGGACCTACCCTGATGGATCCAGACCTTTGAAGCCACATGGAGACCCCTTCCAGGGCTGAGATGTTTCTACCACCACTGGATACACAAGACTCTATTCCTGTGTTTGTCCTGGAGTCATTGTACATGCTTCGTGAGTCGGAAGGAGACTTTATAGACTGGTATCGGACATATGGGCTAATATCGCACTTAGGACCTTGGACTGGACTGGGTTGGGATGCTTTCTCAGTGTTCCATTCTTCTTGTATCTAAACCTTTCCCTTATATCCATATGTATGTTGATGAATTTGTTTCTTTAGTCTACTTGGACTAACACAGGTATGTTACCCACAATTTGAACTGTCTCCGCAACCTGTCTTCAACTGGTAAAATTCACACATCTCTCAAGACCTTATTCAAATGACCTTCTTACTGTGCAATATTTCTAGATTCTTTGATCTTTCAAAAATACTATTTCACTTAGATGGCTACTTGCTTAGAGACTTTAAAAGTCTTTAAACCCACAGACACTGTTTTCTCTGATAGCCAGGCACCATCTACTTTTTAGTCATATTTTGCTAAGGCGCTAGAATCTTCTGTGTTCTGCATCAAGCAGAGCCATGATATAAGAACTATTATTCTTAACTTGGAGCTAGGATGTAGTGTGAGCCCAAAATCCATTCCTGAATAAAAGAAGCATTCATTTCTTCTTAATTTGCTATAACTTGGGAGTTAATATCCATGTCATGTCATTCTATAGTTCAATCACATCAAACAGAATTGTACATTTGCTTCCATAATCAGTGCTCAAACAATACTTTTCCTTCCTGGACTCCTTGACATAGTCACCCTTTTATCATCCTCACCCCTCGATGCCCCCCCAAAAATCCTTACTTGCTTTCCCTATCAGTTCAGTGTCCCTGGATTGCATTTACTGACAAATAGAAAAGGAAATAACATACTTTCAAGAGAGTGACCTCCATGGACTTCTGAGATACACTCTAATATGAAAAAACATGAGCAACATATAATAGAATGACCTTCACAGGATTGCCAGAATAATATGTATATTAATACAGCATAATGGGTGTTGATATAGCAAGTCCTTGTTTTTAAAGTGTGAGATGTCAACTAAATTCACCTGGAAGAAGCACACCATCATCAGTCATCAAAGGATTGCAACCCATATAATCTGAAACTGAAGGAGGGATTGATATCTGAGCATAAATTATGACAGTCTGGTGTGTAGAGAGCAATGGATGGCAGTGGGATCCCAAGTCTCAATTGTGGAACTACATAGGAAATAAGAGTCGGGAGAACTCCCCCTACCTAAAACTGAGGAATGGGGAAAAGCGGTCACGAAACCACCTTCTCAGAGCTTAGGAGAGATGCGTATAGAAGACCAAAAGCATACAACTGACCCGAACCGTTTAAACGATGTCAGTCACTCCCCACCCCCAGCCCCGATGATGCTGGCTGAATGTGATGTGTCCAAAGGTTTATGTATTCTTCTTTGTTTTGTTTGGTGTTTTTGTTTCTGTTCATTCATAGTAGAGTGTATCCCAGAGGTGCTATGTCAATGGAGGTCACCATCTTGAAGCTGTGTTATATGCTTATCTGTTTTTCTGTATATCAATCTAGTATTGATAAATCTAGAGGGAAGCAAGTAAAATAAGAGGTTGGGGCATAGGGAGTACAGTCATGGGGGACGGGGTGTACAAGGGAGACAATGTCAAGGAATCCATGGACAAAAATAACTGTTGAAAACTGATTGATGTCGCAATTGTACAATTCTACATGATGCAGTTGAAATATGGAATGATGTATATATTAAATCCCAATTTCTAAAATAAAAAGTTGAGAAAAAAATATACCATTTCAAAGCTTTTCAAGAATATCCGTTATGTTACATTGTTATTAATGCCCTATCACACCCACATCATAGAGCATCAAAGATTAGCCTGGTATCATTTCCAATTCACTCTTCTCCACACACAAGCTATCCTATCACCAGGCCCTGATGAACAGCTTGAGAATTTGAATGCTCAAACTCACTGCCATTGAGGCTTTTGGGCAGTGGTTCTCAACCTGTGGGTTGCAACCTTGTTGGGGGTCAAATGACTCTTTCACAGGGGTTGGCAGATTCATAACAGTAGCAAAATTACAGTTATGAAGTAGCAACAAAAACAATTTTGTAGTTAGGGGCTCACCATAACATGGAGAACTGTGTGAAGGGGTTGCGGCATGAGGAAGGTTGAGAACCACTGATGAGGGTATGATAGAATTGGCCATTAGGGTTTCTTACCTGATAACTCTTTACAAGCAAAAAGACTTACTTTTGTCCCATGGAGCAGCTGGTAATTGAACTGCTAAACTTCTAGTTCACAGCTCAACATGTAACCCACCACTTGGCTGATGCTGATCCTTAAAAAGAAAAATGAGCAAGAAAGACTGAAGAATCAGGATAAGGATGCCTGGAAACCCTGGCCTGGCACAGAGGAGGAAACAATCAAGACCAGGAGCTGATTTGATGGGGAAGGTGGTGCTTTAATGATTTCTTCCTAGCATTGTAGACTCCCTTGACGTGATGTTTATGCAAGTTTTATGTGCCTGTAATGAGCACAACAAAAGCCTTCTAAGGATTAAGATAGTTAAAGAGTTGACGTTTGAAGAACAAAGGAAATCCCCAGAGCCTCCTTTCCTGCACGCACCCAAGTACTTCAACCCTCACGCAAACACTCATCCTCATTCTTGGCTGCTATTACATTCCCAGGACTTGGGATTTTCTCCTGGGGTTCTAGTGAGTTCCTAGGCACTAGCCAATCCTGCTCTGTATAGCAAGAAATATTATGAAGTTTTCAATGGGTTTGTGTTTTCATTTCATTATTTTCCATAAGCACATTGACAAAATCAAATTTCTGTTCTTCTGAAAACAGTGGCATTATAAAGAAGATCACTTTGGATTTCTATGATATTTTTGATAATGGACTATAAAGGAAATATCTTTGTGGCCTGATTTCACTTTCAAAGAAATTGGTGGTATGTGCCTCCCTGCCCCCCACCTTTCTAATTTAAACATTTCCCTGCAGTGTTGATAATGCAAAGCAAATCTCATTATACACTGTGCATAAGAACCAGAAAGTGATGCTGGATTGAGCTGAAAATGAAATTGCAGTAGTTTCGACTGGGTACCATAGTTGGTCTAAGAGTTTTGGAATTACCTACCATTTTCTTTTCCAAATGCCTATTTGTTCACTGTGCTGGACACTTTAACAAAAGTACACAAGAGACTGCCAGAGATGGCCTCTGTTTATTTTTTATTCAAAAAATAAACAGAATATGGACATTGGTTAGGTGATAAAATAGTGCAATACACGCACAATGGTTGTTTTATGACCAAGTGCCAGATGGAAGGGTATATCAGATCTGTAGGAAAGGGCAGGGTTAGGATTTTCAGAGACATAGGAAAAGAAGCAGTAGGAGAAAAGCAGGTGTCATTTGAATCATTGGAGGGTCTATAGATAAAGGAAAACTGACTATGACTCAAGTTTTCTGGATACACTGGAACTAAATCAGCTTGATTGGAGTGCTGCATAATAGAAAGGAATAGCATATTTGTGGCCCAATAATGGAAAGGTTAGATTGACAAACTTGATGATCTGGACAATGGGAATACAAGTAGTTAAGTGAGCAGAAATTTTTTTAGTGCCATGTAAAATGATTGGAAATGGAAAATGATTGGAGGCAGAAACAGTAGTCTAGAGACTATTTACAGTATTCTAAGTTTGAAGAAACCCTGTAAGTTGTAGTAATCAAACAGAGAAGGCATATGAAAGAAGATACCAGAAAGCTAAGTAGCTCAAGGCAAAGATTATCAAGGGAGAAAGGCTCTGAAAGACAGAGGAGGAGATGGTACCTATGGCAGTTAGATTTCACATCACTTGAACCTGTGTGAACATGCAGGAGTGGAGGCAACCTAGGATGATGCCTCTTTGGAGATCTTAGCTTTTTATAAATAAGACACTGAGAATTTCTCCTTCCTTTTGCCACTTCATTCGCTTCCTTGCTGGGACCCTGTTCCTACCTCCAGGAGTGGCCCCATGTGGGCCACCAACCAAGGAAGCTGAAAGTGCTCTGCCATCTTCTCACTAACCTTGGATCCAATCAATTCTGTACCTACCACTGTGATCTACCCCCGAGCCTGTCCCCCGCTTCCTGCTTAACCTGGCTATGTCAGCAATCTGAAGCTACCTGAGTCTGCTGGAAGCTCCAGCTAGTGTTGGATTCATGGATTAGAATTGTTCTCATCTGGGATACCTTCTGTATGAAAATAATTCCTGCTGTAAAGTTTCTTCTTATGCATAGATGAGCATCACTTGTATTATTGCTCTATACAACCCACCCTAACACAGTATCTATGCTGAAATAGAATAGGAAGCTGTGGTACGCACATGTGAGTGTGTTTGTAAAAATAGAAACTACTACCAATCACTGAGTACTTGCTGTGTGGCAGCCATTCTGACAATAATAGCAAACTTTTGTTTTGTGAGTACAAGTCAAGCACTACTAGACAAATGTTAAATCTGCAAATTCATGAAGCAGTTTTAACATACTGATATAATTTTTATCACATATTATCTTTATGATATTCTTATGTGATCTTCTCATCTTTATTTTATACACAAAGGAACTTTTTGAATGGCACAGAAGGTTCAATGACTTGAAAAGATCACTCACAAAGTTTTCATCCAAAAATAAGCAGCCTGGTTCTGTAGTCCAAATTCTTATGAACCATATAATAGTGCTGTCACTTTAAATATCTACACTCACTTAAACAGCAGCAAAATCCAGTTTAAAATTGGTTTTCTGAGAGGAAGGACCAAGGAAGCAAAGCAATGGATAGAGGTATAAACATAGTGGTATACATATGTTAATACATTAATCCACAAAAATAGAGATATTGGCCCATGTACATATATTTATATGGCAATACACTGAGATAGGGCATGGACTTTAGGCTTCTACAAATACCACCCTTCAATAAAAGAACATTTTGTTCTAACCAATCGGCAGTCTGAGATGTTCATCCACTTGACACAATTGCTGAAGACAAAACATATGCATAAGCAAATGTGGTGAAGAAGGCAGATGGTGCCAGGCTACTAAAAGATATAGTGTCTGGGATCTTAAAGGCTTGAAGTTACAACAGTCACCATTCAGTAGTGAAGCAACAAATCCACATGGAAGAAGCAAACCACTGGTGCGATCATGAGGTATCATAGGGACTAGGTAATAGGCATCAGCAGACACATAACAAACAAAAATATATTGGTAGGCATCAGCAGACACATAACAAAAATAGATTGCTGAACTGAGAGAGACTACAGCAGAGACCCAAAGCCCATCTGTAGACAGTGGAACAATCTCCCCAGAGAGGGGACACAGTGAAGGGATGAGTCACCAGGGTACAGTAAAGCATTGATGAAACACACAATATTTCTCTGGTTCCTTAAGGCTTCCTCACTCCATGACCCCAGTGCCGCTTCTCAATTCAAATGAGACAGGAACATGTACACATTTATAGAAAAGAATGGGAGTTCACAACACACAGAATCCAGGAACAGGAGTGGGAATAGTGATACCAGAAAGTTAGGGGTAAAAGGGACGGAGAAAAGGAGAACCTATCACAATGATCAATACATAACCATATATCCCACTCCAGTGGGAAGAACAACAGAAAACATGGAGGAAGGGAGAGAGTGGTCGGTATGAGAGAAGAAAATAATAATATACAATTAATTTGTCTGGGGGCTGATACCAAGGGTTCAATAGAAAGTAAATGTCTAGAAAAGAATGAGGGCAACATATGTACAAACGTGCCTGGTTCAATTAATGTATGGATTGTGATAAATGTTGTACGAGACTCCAATAAAATGATTTTTTTTAAAAAAAAGAAGGATTTTCTGATGGAATAGTGGTTATGTGATGGGCTATTAACCACAAGATCTGCAGTTAGAAACCATGGGCTCGCCACAGGAAAGAGATGAGACTTTTTACTCCCATAAAAAGTGTTACATCTTGAAAATTCACAGGGGCAATTTTACTTTGTTCTATACATTGCAATGGACTTGATGGAAGTGAGTTTGGTTTTGGAGTTTTCATTTATATATCAGAAACCAGCCCTGAGAAGGGATTCTTGGAGCATCCAACATTCTCTTGACTCTTGGTGTGATGTTAAGGGGCCCTGTAAGACAGAGTACACTGCTCCATCAGGTTTCACAGGCCTGGATCATTACTGGAATAAATCACCAGGGCTTTGCTTCCTAAGGAGCAGCTGGAGGATTTGAACTGCTCACCTTTTGCTTAGCAACCAAGAACTTAACCACTGTATCATAAAACCTGATGAAAGGAAGCAGAACCAAAATTCCATTTTAAAGTCTTCCATGTGCATGCTGACACCCTGAAAATAAACAATAAGGGTTACAGGTTGGAATCCTGAGTTTTAAGAAAAAAGCAATGCCAATGCTCTTATAATTAGCTCGAAATAATGATATCAGCGATGTACTTAATCCTATCACCATGTTCTATTAAAATGTCTGTTGGCAATCCTGAGCGAGTGCATTAAGGATCTCAGCGAAAGCATTCTGAGTCAGTCTGTTTTACTAATCACATCAGCTTCTCTTTCTGGTTAAATAATGCTAATTGTATAACATCAATATGAAAGTTCACTCATCTCAAGATGCTTATTTTTATGTTGCTACTCTAGGCAAGGCATTAATAATTACCATCGTAATTCAGTGTCACATAATAAATATAACCTAATAATATTTAAATCCCATTAATAACATGAATGGCAAAAAATTAAGTGACATTCAGAAATGTTCCCACAGTTTTAACAAATCCATTGGCGTATCCAAAAGACGGGGACATTTTCAAATGGGAATTTTATTGCAAGATAAGCCCGGCAGCTTTTGAGGCTCCGTCATCCCCCAGGTTGCTGTGTGACTGCCCTGAGGACCAGGTTTGCGCCTCTTATCAGATCTCTGCTGCCTAAGCACCCAGCCTCACCCCTGAAATCTCCCCAATAAACCATTTGGGCCTCATCTCTACAATCGCTATATGCAAAGGAGAAAGAGGAAAAAAAAAAAGCAAAGAATGAAATTATTTGCAAGAGTGAAATCTGTATCCAATCATAAGAAGCCCGAGGCTAAAAATCTGTTGTATACTTTTCTTCTTTCCGAAATAATATTAAGCTCAAGAATATATAATTATACAGGAACCATCAGGCTGTGAAGGATGAGAAAATATAACACAATTATCTCTTCACAAACCTCCACTGAAATCTGACAGAAATCAACATGAGCTGTGAACACTCCTCCTCCCCATTTCCTCTCCAACTTAACCCCTGCCATCAAATGGCTGTCTACCGGCACCCTGTCCAGGGAAGCAGCCAGCCAGCTGCTCACAGGACAGCAGGGATGGTCCAGATACCTTTGGTGGGAGATAGCACCTTACATCAGGGAGAAAGTTGGCTGAGAAAGTGCATGGTTGAGATTCATTGGGAATGTTGCAAGCTTCATAAACAGCTGAAAAGCAGCCCTGTCTGTAGGGTTAAATTAGCTGGCTGTGCTCAGGAAGGAACAGTGAGCTAGGGGAACGAAGATAGATGCTAGCAGTCTCAGGTGGTGGGGGTGGGGGCGATCCTCAGGAGTCAGCACAGGAACAACAGGGCCAGTCTGATGCCCGCAGATGTATCTTCTGTCCATAGGAAAATGCATAGCTGCAGAGAGAGAAGAACTGATGTGATGGTTTATGGGGTCGGGGATGGGCATGGGGGCACCAAATAATGACCACAGGAACAGGGAGGGAGCATTAGAACTGCTGTACATATAACTCTTTTTAAAAGCGATTTCATTATGAAAGTGTTTCCTTACGTGGCTATTGTATCCAGAAAACTGCTAAAGAAAAAGAGAGCAAACTTGACCAATGGTGACTATGCGGAAAGGAGGAAGAGTAGTTGCTGAGGAGGCATGGAGTGTATGTTCATGGTGGAGGAATAATTTGGAAAAGGAGATCAATAATATCCTTTTGTACAACATGAAGAGTATAGTCGATGGCACTGAATTATCCATATAGGAGTTGCTGCATTAGAGAAGGTTTGGTTGTATACCTCTTTGCCACAATTAAAAGACATAATTACATAAATAACAATGAGTTCCAGGAAGGAGAAAATGTTCTAAAACTGATGGTGGTAAGGATTGTATAACTCCTCTTGGTATAATTGAACTACTGAATTATATCAGATGTGGATGAAGTGCCAATAAAACTGGTTTTAAAAAATGGAAGACTCCTAGACACCCCATGTAAAAACCTGAGTGTGCAGAGCAATGCTAAGTGCTGTGGAACGGTTGTGTCCTACACCTCGGGATGGGTGCTCCGATGGAGCGGTGGGCAAACGCTTGGCTGTTAACCAAATGCCAGTTCCAACCCACAGCGGCTCCACAGGGCAATGAGCTTCCGGAAAGTTTAAAAGCAGACTGCTGTAGCTTCCTCCCATAGTGCACCTGTAGCCTTCACTACTCTAGTCACTGCCAAGCGATTAACCACTGCACTACCAGGGCTTCTCTATAGAGATTTAAATAAGCAAACAAAGTCATTACCTCCCACTTAATTCGACTTCTGGTGACCCCATAGGACAGACTGGATTGTAAATCTGGAGGAAAGCAGACAGTTGGTAGGTTTCAACCACCGACTAGCAATCCACAGCCCTGTCACGGTTAACCCACCCATGCCATCCACTAGTGTCCCTGCCAATCAGAGTAGAACTGTCCTGTGGGTTTCCAAGGCTGTACCTCTTTACAGGAACAGAAAGCTTCATCTTTCTCCTGTGGAGTGCCAGTTGGGTTCAAACCACTGGCCCTGACTTTAGAAGCCCAACTTGTAGTCAACTATGTCGCCAGACTCCTCTAAAGATCTGTAAAGCTCCCAGGCAGTTCAACCGAGTCACATTGGGTTGTGATGAGTTGAAATTCATTCAATCGCTCACTATACCTGTGGCTGAACTCCCGCCTCATAAGAGCAATTTCTCAGCTGTATTAGTGAGTCCACATTAGTGCAGAGTGTGCCTAAAATCAGTTTTGAGATGCAAAAAGACAGACACCGAGACATACAAGCTAGAGAGGGGCTGGGGATATGGACGATGATAGATGGGAGCTACCTGGAGCTCAAGGAACAGTGGAACAGAAGCTGAAAAGAAACAAGGACGCCATACAGTGACAAATAACCCATTAAGCAAGGTAAGAACAGACGTGTGTGTATTTGCTTACTAATCTGTAGGCAGCAATTTCACATGGGCTTCACCACAGATGAGGAATGCTCACCCTCCCTGTCAGGGACTACAAGCTGCAAAAAGCTTGATTCTTTAAGAAAGTGCTATGGGGTTGGAAGCTACCCCAGCCATGCCTAGAAGCAGAATCTTTGATGTAGTGAAAAATAATGTGAAATCGCTCACTACAGATTAGTAAGGAAGCACAGCTGTCACATGATGCTCTCTTAGTGTGACACTTTTTTGTTCATTCATGCTACCCACTTGTGGTATTTTTATGATAAGTTCCACCCTCCGACATCCAAAAAATCCACAGCTAACAAGTCGATTCCATCTCTTCGAGATGCTGGATAGGGTTTTTGAGACAATAAAACTTTACCAGGAACAGGTTGATCCTCCTGAGTATCAGCTGGTGCATTTGAGCCAAAAAGACCTTGAAGCTCTAAGAAACAAAGACACTGCACTTCCGTTATTTTGGATGCGGCTTCAGGTCCTGCCCTGAACAATGCATTTTCAGTTAATTTCCTGTATTTTGCCACCTCCGCCCCTTACCCACTGGTTACTGCCCACATTTAGTATCTGTGTCCAACCCTTTGGGTGTTTGATCTATTTCCCTTCATACCTGAGAGCCAATGGACAGCTTGACAAAACACAGATGGGTGCTGGGGTAAAGTGCTACAGACACCCATTGCTTTGAGCTCACATGCAGTACAGGAAAAGGGAAAACATGCTGTTGATTACAGTAGTATTTCCAAGCAAGAACTAAATGCCTATTTCAAAGATAAGTTATAGAGCGTCACGTTCATGGTGAGGTGAAATATCAAGTCTAATATACTCGCTGAGTGGAAAGGAGAATGCAGAGGAAGGTGGGAAGGAAAGAAGGAGATGGTGGAAATAATATCTGATTCATCAGCCACCTCCATCATTGTCGTCAGAGCACAGCCACTGAGGCTGTCTTCGGCCTTATCATTGAAGTTGAATAAAGCATGGTCTAGAGAAAGCTGGATTTCCGGGAAAAATGTCCTGTGAAGTCATCTTTGTTAACAGGACCATTTGAAATTCCTGTCTACCGGACCACTTCTGCAGGATTTCTGGGGTGGTCCCAATGGTTGAGAGCTGTGTTCCTAATTGGAAATGTGATGGATCAAACCCAACTTCAGACACCTGGGAAGAAAGACAGGTGATATGCTTGTGGAGATTATAGCTTTTGAAACCCTTGTGCAACCCAATAGGACCATGGGGTAGCCCTAAGTCAGAGTTAGTTTGATGATCACTGATTGTGCCCTCTTAACCTGCTTTACTGATGTTTGGACTGTGTTTGCTTTCTCTTATCCTGTTTGTATCTGTTGTGGTTAGAAGGGTGAAAATTCTGTTTATCAGCCATCCAGATCACATCTTAGACACTGTCTTTCAAACCCAAACACTAAATTACATCTTCAGAAATTGCCTAAACTTCTGAACAAACTCTCAGGCAACTGATGGCAGCCGGACAAGGCAGGGGCTTTTGTAGACTCAGAAGGCGTTATGTACACAAGGATTAAGGTAAGACTAATTATAGGAGTAGGCTATGGAAGTAACACCATTTTGCTGGAATCACAATGCATCTGCATCACTTAGCTAGCAAAAATAGGAATTTCTGTTTGTAGAGGGGTTAGGAAATAATTAGCACCTGCCAAAATCTGGGTCACTTTGCAGTTCCCCTGGCCCAGTGATCAAAGTAAAAATAAATGATGAGAAGTCCCACGAGCGGCACATACAGTAGAATGAATGACATAATAACATAGAGGATGGAGGAGAACTGCCAAGATAGTTTCCCAGATTGTAAATCTTTATGGAGTTAGATACCTCATCTTTCTCCCAGAGAGCAGCTCATGGGTTTGAACCACTGACCTGCAGTCTAGCAGTCCAATGCTTAACCCACTGAACCACTTGGTCTCCTAGAATGGGATTTATAGGTGTTTAATCAAGAAATATGTCCCTGGGAACTGTAAAAAATTTAAGCAAGATTCAGAAGAGAATGAGGAACAAGGGACATCATTGCTGAGATCAGAGAATATGAGAAACCCTGCTCACTTGAGTTTCATTGACTATTCAAAGGAGTTCGACGGTGTGGAACATAGCAAACTATAGCTAACCCTGTAAAGAACTTCAGGACACTTCATTATGCTCATGCAGAGTAGGCCCACGAGGGAGTTGTTTGAGCAGAGCAATGTAATCCCATATGGTTTCACATCAGGAAAGGTACATGCATCCGAAGCTGATCTTCCACTGTACTTATTCCATCTGAATGTTGGGCAAATAGTTCCAGAAATGAGACTACCCAAAGAAGACTGTGGCATTAGGATAAGAGGAGAGTTCACTTTCAACCTGTGAGACACAGTTGACATCAAACTTTGTTTGATTGAAAGTGGAAAGAACTGATGAAAAGTATGATCTGATAAAATTTCAAACTGATAAAAGTATGAACTGATGAAAGTCCAAGACTGTTATACATGAATATAAAAAAAATAAATTCTCACCACCAGGCTACTAGAATAACAGTATGACAAACCGAATAAAGATTGAAGTTCTTAAAATTGTCATATTCCTTGGAGCCACTATCAATGCGCCTGAAAGCAGTAGTCAAAACGCAAATTGCATTTTCCATTGAAAAAATCTGCTGTACAAGAACTCAATAAAGTGTTAGAGAGCAAAGACATCAAGTGGAGGATTAAGGCATGCCTGAGTCAAGCCATGGCATTTTCAGTTGTCTCATATTCAAGTGAAAATTGAACAATAAATAAAGAAGACCACAGAAGAATTGATGCATTTGAATTGTGGTGGGTTTGAAGAATATTGGAAGTACCAGGGACTTGTGGAACAAGAAAAAATATTAGTCTTGGAAGAAATACAATCAGAATGCTCCTTAACAAGAGAATGGCTAGACTTGGTCTCATATACTTTGGACATGCTATCACGAAGGCCAGTCCCTGGGGAAGAATTTCATGCTTAGCAAAGCAGAGGATCTACATAGAAGAAGAAAACTTTCAAAGGGCTGGAATAACATTGTGACTGCAACCATCCCGCTTTAAACATAAAAACTGTAGGGATGGATGAGGCAGCGTTTCATTCTCTCAGACAATTTAGGATGGCTATCATTCAGAGCCTGCTGCATGGCATGGCAAAACAACCATCGCTGAGTGATCACAGTATTATAATGACATGCAAAAACATGCCTTTGATTACTGTTAGTGCTGGCAGGTAGATTTCAATTCATAGTGACCTGTAAGACAAAGTGAAACAGAGATCACATAGTATTTTCTCCCTCAGAGCCACGGGGTGGGTTCAAACTAGCAACTCTTAAGTTGCATTGTATTTTGATTAAGTTGCACTTCTTCAATTGTTGACTCTGAAGTGTTAGCTGCATGAGTATTGCGTATTGAGGTACCTAATTTAGGCTGACTTACTTTTCTGAGCTTATTCTTTTTCTTACCTTGACTCCAAAGCGCCAGCCCTTAGTGTCCATCAGTATTGGATTTGCAAAGTATAAGTGAAAATCCACAATAACTGTAATGGATCAGCATTTTCCTTGTCAGGCTCATCAAGGTCCAGCCTCCTTCTGTGTTTCTACTTAAGTGCTCGACTGCTAACTTGAACTTGACAACACTGAAGGGGAAAAAGAAGAGTCAATTTGTTCATGTAAAAATTTACAGTCTTAGAAATCTTTTTTTTTTTTTTGTGGGCATCACTGCCTGTGGTGGTCGTGGGCACTACCCAGCCACTGCTGGATTTGAACCGACAAGCCCACAGGCTGCAGTTCCGCACTCAACCACTTACACCACCGGGGCTCAGCCCCTTACAAACCTTTTGAAGGAGTTCGGCTCTGACCTATAGAACCATGAGTAGGACAGTGAGTCAGAATCCACAGCAATGGGTTTAGTGTTGGGCTCCGTGTTGGTTTCTACAATGTGCTTATTTGCCCTCCGAGCCAGTTCAAAGACTTCCATTCATCAGCCCTGTTCTGCAGGGAGGTTGACCCCTTCATTTGTATTTCCCAGGTTTCTGAAATCATTAATTTCCTGCTGAGTTCAGTCAATAGGAGGGGTGACCCAAATTTAGAAGGTACAAGGAAAGGAGAAGCTATTCTGACTTGCATTGCACATCCAACAATTGTGATGTCTCTCTGGACTCCCAGCTCTTGGAGGGCTGATCTGTGTTGTACCAGGTTCTATCTCGGGATGCTGGGCTCTGACAATACTGTCTTTGTCCTTTGTCGCCCAGCATGGCGACAATAGTAGCTACTTATTATTGCCAGTCTCTCAGTTTTCTCACCATACTCTTTTCTTTCTTGGGTCTTCCAGTGTCTACGCATCTAATTCTCTGCTTTAAATCCACTCGACGTGGAATATAATATTGTGGGGGGTTTTGTTTGTGTGTTTTCTTAGCTAGACCCTGCCTGAGGCAACTCCCTTGCACCCAGATCACCTCATTGTCCTAGCTGGCTGCTGGAGTTCCAGCCTTCAGGTCTAATTTTGGGCCTGAAAGAAAGTAAAAAGATCTTTTCCCTTAGCTAAACCAGGTTTGTTGGCAGCTTTTCCAAAGACTCCACAACATGTCTGCCTGTAGCTCATTGCTCAGAGTGAATCCACATGACTACACTTCACAGTGAGAGACGTTGAGAAATGTAGTCTGATACCTGAGGACACTGGGTCTCTGAACAGATAGATCCTATTACCAAAGACGATGGTGAAAGGTGGCAAATAACTGTATCTGCCATGGAATCTTAAGGAAAATATGTCCACCTTTCAATGTCTGACTCTTTCCTTACTGTGCCCAACTAAGTTGGCTATGTTTAGAGCCAGCTAGTCCAAAGTTGGGAATTTGAGAGAGAAAACCACATTTTTCCATGCAACACAAGGTGGGATGTTAGTACGTATGCGATTTTAGGCTTATCGACAGTAAGTTGTTCCTCCGGCCAAACTCAAAATAATAAGTCTCACTCTCAAATTGGTGCACAATTGAGCTCGGGTAGGAATGCCATGACTGCGTGGAGTGGCATCTGTGGGGCAATGACGGGAAGGGCACTACTCGGGTGATCTGTTGCTGCATGCTCAACAACCCTCTAAAACAATGTCATGAGACAAATATTCATTGTCTTCCCTGGTTCTGTAAGTAGACTGAATTCAGTGTTGGGCGGGGGTGAGGGGGGGAGAGCTCTTCTGGGGCCATAGTGATGGAGGGGGTGATTTTCTGAAGAATCAGCTGTGGTAGATGTTCAACATGCCTTACCCTCATAGCTAAGAGTTAGTGCTGTCAGCCAGGAGCTCAGCTGGGTCTGTTGACTCACTAGCTACAGGATTTCTCTATTTGGCTTTGGAAACTCCTGATATCGGGCCTGGGTTACAAAGGAAAGCATCCTAAGAGGCCCAGGTAGAGGCCATCATAACCTAGCATTACCACTATTGCCTCATTCTATTTTTAAGCTGATCCAAGAGGGAAGGAAATAATCTCTTAGTGGGGTAAGGGCAAAATCCACATTTCAGACAAACACCCACCACCATTGTGCTGATTCTGACTCATAGCCACCCTCGCTGGATAATCTTATGGGAGCATACAGTCTCCTCTTCCTCCCTCGACAGTGGCTGATGGGTTTGAGCTGCAGGCTAGTGCTTACCTGATAGCATCCCCAGGGCTTAGACAAGCATGTGGAAACTAAAGGTACTGTTTCACCCATCTTAGAGAAATAGAATTTGCCACAGATGCCCAGACAATGCAGAGTCCATTTCTGTGTGATTCCAGTGTTAATGTTTTCCTTCTCTGAATCCTGGAATCTTCCATTATTAAATTAGAGACTTGAACAAGATGCTTTTTGCAGTTCATCCAAGTTTAAAACCATCCAAGTTGGGCTTGTTGTGAGCAATGACATCTATAAGGACATAGTGATGGATCCTGAGAACCAGGAAGGAAAAGCTTAACTTGCCATTTTCATGGGGTAGCTTTTGGAGAGAGGATGCAAGAAATTAGATGATTAAAGACTTTACATAAAAGCACACCATGTTTGAATGCTGTAGAGCAGCAAAAAGAAAGCATTAAAATCCTACTACATTAAAATCCAATAGAAAAGGGAGTGTGAAAATGGGGAGTATCCTTCCTCAACAAGAACCACCCTGTGGACATTCATTTTCTCCGGCAAATCTCAAAGCATTTGACACATTCACTAACTGAAGGTTTACTATGTCTTTTTATTGGAGAGCCACCACTGACACAGAGAGCATCATTTTATCATAGAACACTGGAGCTGAAGAAGACCCCCAAGGTCATCTTTTCCCATGCAGTGATGATACTGGACATAAGAGTACAAATTATCTACACCCACTGAGATAGTCATCTAGAGATTAGATCATTTTCCGGCACCAAACAATGAGTCGGTGGCTGAGCTGCAGCAGCGGGTGAAGGTCTGGACTCTTCAGCCAAAGAATAATAAAGGAATCATTCTTCGCCCCTGACAATTAGAAAGAGCTTGATGCTTTTCAAATGCTTTCATGCCCTGCTTTTCTTCTTCCATCTCCACTCTCCCTCCCTTCCTTTCTTAATCTTTCAATAGAATTGTGTCAGTCCAGGTAGACTAGAGGAACAAATTTCATAGACACGCTTATGGATATAAGGAAAATATTTATATACAAGAGGAAGGGGACATTGAGAAAGCATCCCAGCCCAATCCAGTACAAAGTCATAAGTCCAATATTAACCCATAGGCCCGATATCAGCCTATAAAGTCTCCTTCCGACTCACGAAGTCACAGGCCAGTGGGTGCGGAGTCCTGGCGCCAACAGGGGTCTTCCCATGGCTCCTCGCTTCTAGTGCTCAGGGTCCATCAACAGCATTCCATGGTGGCAGAAGCAATTCATCACTGGCAGGGCTCTCCTCAAGGTCTCCCCAGCTTCAGAGGTCTGGTTCCATCAGGGCAAGGCCATGTGGCTTCTCCTCTGGCTTCTGCAGCAGCTTGGACACTGCCATCTTTTCTTGTCCGTGATTCATTGTCTCTGAGACTAATTCCCAACAACTGGGGAAGATAGCTTCTCATCTTCATGAGGGAAATATTGCGAGATTTCCCAGACCTATCAGGAGAAAGCCATGCCCACACAGAAACCTCATTGGCTACTCAATGGCTATCTCCAGATTAACAGACTAGACTCCACCCCTACATCTCAATCATGAAATTAACATAAGCACATGACTGCTATAAGAATATATGTCAAGGCACCCTGGTGATGTCATGGACAACGCCCTAGGCTGCAACCACCAGGTGGACAGTTCAAATCTACCAGCCACTTGGCTGGGAGAAAGTTGAAACTATCTCCTTCAGAAATGATTGACAGCTTGAGAAACTCTTGGGAGCAGTTCAATTCTGCTCTTTCAGAACTGACTCAATGACCAAATCGAACATCCAGTGTCATGGCCCACTCAGAGTGACCACGTAGCCCTGCTGCCTCACCTATGTGTTTCTGAGAGGAACTGTTACAAGAGTAGCAAGCCCCCATTGTTTCTCCCTCAAAGCAACTGCTGGCCGCAAGGATCGCAGCCTGACACGTCATCACTGAGCCCCAAGAGCTCCTGACTCCTTGGGAGGTGGCACTTCAAGGAGTCCTATTGCACTACCACAAAATTCCGGCAGTGTAGGGGCTACCTGTTGGGCTGCGATCCACATGTTCAGCAGTTCGAAGGCATCAGTAGCTTCTCAGAAGAATACCTGGGCTTTCTAGTGCCATAACTAGTCACAGTCTCAGAAACTGGCAGAGGGGTCGCTAGGTCGCAGCACTGACTTGATGGCAAGGAGTGGGGTTGGTTTGATGCCTCTCTCAGGTAAGGACTGGGCTGCTATCTGTACACTTGGAGCTTCAGATGCACCAGCTTCTCCTTGGAAAGAGGAAGCTACCTGCTCCTGAAAGATGCACATTGTACAGCCTCAGAACACGTTTAGGCTGGTTCTGAGGAATGATGGACTTGGTACCAGTGGGTTTATTTGTTTGTTAACATTCTAAGTCAGAAAATGGCTATCTAAGTTTTTTATTAACCATTTTATTGGGGGCTCATACAACTTTTATCACAATCCATACATCCATCCATTCATTGTATGTCAAGCACATTTGTACATCCGTTGCCCTCATCATTCTCAAAACATCTGCTTTCTATTTAATCCCTGGGCATCAGCTCCTCATTTTTCCCCTCCTTCCCCCTTCTCCCTCCCTCATGAACCCTTGCTAATTTATAAGTTATTATTATTTTGTCATATCATACACTGTCCGATGTCTCCCCTCAACCACTTCCCAGTTGTCCATACCCCAGGGAGGAGGCTATATGTGGAGCCCTGCAATCAGTTCCCCCTTTCCACCCCACCTTCTCTCCAACCTCCCGTATCACCACTCTCACCACTGGTCCTGAAGGGATCATCTGTCCTGGATTCCCTGTGTTTCCAGTTCCTATCTGTACCAGTGCACATCCTCTAGTCTAGCTGGAATTGTCAGGTAGAATTGGGTTCATGATAGCGGAGAGGAGAAAGCATTGAAAAATTAGAGGAAATCTAAATTATTTTATTGGAGCTTTAAATCAACTTTATTTCTCCTAAATGTGAGTATCCAAATTTTATAGCTGAGGCCAGTGAAACCTTTATAAAGGAACTGGTTTGGCAAAAACACGATCTCAACGCAAAGTGTTGAGGATGAAAGTGGCAAGGCCAGAATGATTTCTAGCCCTAAGCTCTCCACTCTTCTTCAATGCATTTCTCTTCCTCATTAACCCTAAAATGAGTCTGCTCACCAACTGTCCTCTAGTCGACGGGGACTCTAACTGTGCAGTAACAGTGTGTTAGTCTGGGTAGACTAGAGGAACAAATTTATAGACACTTATATGAATATAAGGAAAGGGTTTATATACAAAAGAATGGAACAGTGAGAAAGCATCCCAACCAAGTCCAGTTCAAAGTCATAAGTCTGATATTAGCACATATGCCCGATACCAGTCTATAATGTCTCTTTCTGACTCACGAAGTCACAGATGTGTGGGTGCATAATCCTGGCACTGGCAGGGGTCTCCCCATGGCTCCTCGCTTCCAGGGCTCAGGGTTCATCAACAGGATCCAGTGGTGGCAGAAGCAACTCATCACTGGCAGGGGTCTCCACATGGCCTCTCCAGCTTCATAGGTCTGTCTCCATCAGGGCCAAGCTGTGTGGCTTCTCTGGCTCCTCAGGTGCTGCCATCTTCTCTTGTCCGTGATTCATCGTCTCTGAGACTACTTCCCAACAACTGGGGAGATAGCGTCTCATCTTCACGAGGGAAATATCGCAAGATTTCCCAGACGTATCAGGAGAAAGCCATGCCCACACAGAGACCTCATTGGCTACTCAATGGCTATCTTCAGATTAACAGGCTAGACTCCACCCCCACATCTCAATCATGAAATTAACATAAGCACATGACTGCCACAAAAGGGGAAGGGAGAACTTCTCCATAGGGTTTCTGAAACTGTCATTTTGATGCAAGCCGATGGCACCATCTGTTTCTGGAGAAACAGCTGGTGGGCTGGAACCACCACCCTGGTGGTTAGCATGCTAGATCTACAATTGTATGTGTATGCTCACAATTATTTATTTGCATTTAAATATAGGAGGATGTGAGGAAGACTCAAAAAATTTGTGGGAAATCCCTTTATATTTTCATTTGAAAATTGAAGTTCGAAGCCCCCAGCCTTTCTTTACAATCAGCTCTTGTCTTCACTACAGAACTGTGGAATGATTATTATTATGAATCTATTGCAAAGAGGGGGAAACTGAAGCGCAAAGTATTTATGTGAAGTTCCCACGCTTAGGAGTCCATTGAGTGTTAGAATCCGGAGCAAAAATCCTCATCCCAGGTCTTTGTCTCCAAATGTCCTCCAATCAGAGAACACGCTCCGAAATACCTGTGGGCTGCCCCATCTCAGGAAATCCCTCCATGTGTTGTTTTCTCCCCCCAGATTATTTTTTGATTAAAGCTTTTCAAGTAAAATAGTGATTTAGTTGTGCTGAATATAGATGATGATAATAATTTTAAAAATCATACTTAGTTTAATTGTACTTCATATGTAGCATTCTAAAAATATAAGTGTATGTACCTGGATGAATTTGGAAGGCTTTGCTCAAATGTGGGGTGAAATTTTCTAGAATCAAAAATGTTTCTCTTAATCTAGCAACTTATAGTCCGCAGCATTTTCATTTCAACTACAAAGTTCACTCAACATTTCTGAGTATATTGTAGTAAGCTTGAACTTGCCTATTTTCCATATACTTGAAAAATAAGAACTTGATATTTAAGATCTGCCTGGCCTCATCGGCTGTGCGTTCATGGACATTGAATTCACTTCAAGTAACTTCTCTAAACAAATGGAAGTGCTCTGATGAACGTTTGTGCCACAGATCTGCTTGTTGTTTTCCTGATCATGATGAACTCAAGTGGTATGAAGTGAGAAAACATTGAATTGGGAATCCGAAGACCTAGGTCAGGACCTAAACCCTGGCATGTAGGCCATGTGGCTCCAGAGGGAGCTAATTGCCCCCTGGGGGAGATTCATCTCCTTCGGTGTAAAGTGAAGGGATTGAACTGAGAAGTCTTGGAGATGATTCTGAGATCGGAAAGCATGGAATTGTTATTTCATCTGGATTTGTGGGGGTAGGAAGAAAGAAAATACTTCTTTAGCCTTGATTCCTTCATTCTTTCAAGTCATTCTCTGACATGTTCACTGGGAGGAAAAAAAGGAGAATAAAAAGAAAGGAAATGCTGGTTTCCCAGGAGCTCAGTGCAGACTGCTCAGCCATCCGCTGGCCCTTCTCCTGTTGGTGCTCAAACACGCCAGAGAGGCAACCCCCTGTCATTTTCGTTTTAGCTTCACAATGTCTCTCAAAGTTTGGCACAGGGAGCCTTTTATATTATAATCAAAATCAATTTTCCCATGGGCAATGTTGCAAATATCTTTAATTAATTGAAGGAAAAATAACCATAATAAGTGCAAGTAATATGTCTATAATATTCTGTGGTAGCCAAAGTATCTTCCTAAACTTTGGCTCATTTGATCTTCATGCCAACAGCAGTTTCACAGAGGAGGGGGGGTGGGGAACAACCAACTGTGGGTCTGAGTGGATTGATTGATTTGCTTGAGTGGTGGTACAGTTTATTTCAGATCCCCAAGCTGTTACATGATAGAAGTGGGTCTTAAATCTGGGTCTGGTTCTCAATGCTAACTGGAAAGAACCAAATGTTTCATGAAACCCAGCCTGGCTCTCTATTCCAAGGAACCAAGAATCACTAGGTATGCCCTGTGATGGCATTTCCCCCTCACCAGCATGTGGACTTTTGGCTGACTATCTAGCCTCATCACCGCCCCCTACATCCATATGTGCTTGAGCTGCTAACTGCCAGGTCGGCAGTTTGACACCCCCAGGTGCTCCACCAGAGTAAGACAAGGCTTTTACTTCTGTAAAGAGCTACAGTCTCAGAAACTCACAGGGACAAGTCTACCCTGTCCTAGACCATGGCTGTGTGACCACGTCAACTCAATGGCATTGGATTTGGTTGCTTTGGTTGTGGTTTTGACCTGCATAAGATCAAGGGAGCCAGTCTCCTCTCTGAGCAGCAACACAGCAGGGTTTAGCCCTACCATCCCCCTACTGCACATTCTCCACACCTCCCCAGGATCTCCAGACTCTCCCTGATGGGTCCTAGTTCCTTCCTGAAAGGTATACTCATATCTCACAAGCTGCTCTCCTGGGTTTGTCTTCCAGACTTCAGCTGGCATGGCAGTCTTCATTCACCAGGCTTCCTAGGTTTGGTTTCCAATCTTTTAAGAATCTTCTCTCTACCAGGTATAGGATGGAAAGTTGGTTGATATATTCATTTTAGTATAACAGCATAAGTACTGATTGGCTCAAATAGTATCCTTCTCCAGACAACCTCCATGCATCACAAGAGCTTTTGGCACTTATTTTTTTAAAAAGGAAAAAAAGATTAGGAATAAATTATAGATGTGGTCACCAGCATGCATCAGAATGTCAGGTGGAACTTTGTCCACTCCTCACCTGGTGCCACAGAGAACATTTCTAAAGAGCATAATGGAAGACTCCCTAGACAGATGAGCTAGGACTGCCTCTTATTTGCATTTTGATTCCTAACATCTAATATACTGCCTAGAACATAATAGTTGCTCACTGATGTTCAAATAAATGAATAATATATAAATGAATGAGTGAAAAAGAAAATGAATGCATACTTCATATTATTATCTGCCTCTAAATCAGTACAGGTCACTGGACCCGGTATTTACCCTTTCCAGTCCTTAGTTTCTTCGATGTAATGGAAACAATGCTATCTTCTCTGCATTGGTAATAGAAGAAAAAACATGAAAAAGTTACTAATTGCAAAACACCATGAAATAAACGTTGGATTTGCCATCTTTATTTTAAGTTGTATTCATATTTCTCCACTGACTAGAGAGATGGCTGTGTGGTATTGCTAATGTTGACAAACTTTCCCAAAAGTAATTACTTATAAAAATATCTGATCATAAAAGTTACTATCTGAGAAAAAGCTTTTAGGTGCAATGACCTGTTTGTTTCAAATAATATTCCATTTTTATAGACACCACGATTCAGCTCCATAACATTAATTTTATTAAATGTCACTGTGTAAGGTATTGATTTAGGTACCACATGTAAACCCCTAAAGGAAATAGTTAGCTCTGAGGTCTCCTCTCAGTCACTTAATGTGCTGGCATTCACAGGTAACACAGCTCACCCAAACGACCCACTTTGGAGACAGTTATGTTTTTTTCAGGCTCACTCTACTCCAAATCACATCTTCAAATTACACAATGCACAAATATTAAAAGTGGCTTACCTCAGAAACCCATTTTTTCTCTTTAATTCTCCAACTCCAGGCCTTGATTTCTCTCATCTCCATACCAATTCTTTGATGGTTTGTAACCAGAAAGATTTGGTCATGCCTTTGGTCAAGCAAAAGGCACTTAAACTGTAACAGATCATTTGGAATTATATTATAAAAATAATGCAACTCCACATGTGATACTATCCTGGTTTATCAGGCAATAAAATCATTCTTTAGATGTGAGTTATTTGACCTGAACTGAACATAAAACTCTTCTCGTGCATTTCCATTGACAGAGATAAATATGGAGACTCTAGACACCCTTGGGAAGAATAGACTCTCACTTCCTCAACAAAAGAACATGTTCCTGGTGGTGCAGTGGTTGTGTGTGGGATTGCAGCCCACAGGGTTGATGGTTCAAATCCAGCAGCAGCTCTCCAGGAGCAAGGCTGGGCTTCCTATTCCCACCAGAGCAGTGATGAAAAAAAAAAAAAGGAAGGAACATGTTCAACACTAATGCTAAGCACATGAACACTGTTGATTGATTTCCTGGATACAGGTCTAATTCTCATGGCTGCATCAAGACTAAGAGCAGACCCTGGGGCCCACTGGGTTGGAGGTTCAAATCCAGCAACAAGGCTGGGCCTCCTACTCCCACCATGAGAGGGCAGTAATGCCCCCCCCCCAAAAAAAAGGCTAAGAGCAGACCATAGAGAGAAATGATTACAGTCTGTGTGCATGATTTTTTTTGAGCTTTCCACCTGAAATATCTAGGTTCTGAAAACATGGAGCCTGGTTTTTGTGAAAATCTCAAAATCCTTAAAGTTGCACCTCGAAGGCATAGTACTTTTAATGTGTTTTTAACTGTGGCTTGTCTTAGACACACTATAACTTTCACGGTGAGAATGTCTGAATTATCTTTAAAAGCACAAAGATCAGTCACTCATATCCTATCCAAATTATATTGCTATTACCTCTGTTTTCATAAGCAGGCATCCCACATCTGAGCACATCAAAAATGGTTAACCGAAGTGGTGATTAAAAATAATAGCTCCACATTAGAGCAGGAGTGATTAATTTTCCTCTGGGAGTCCAGATAGTGGGGGACATGGTTGAGTGAAGTATTGATGACACAAAGGAAGCCCATTGCTTCTTCATTGAATTCAGTTCTGGTAACATGTAGTGAATGTGAATTCTTTTTAGCAACATGCATTTGGAGACCCTCCTAAAGTCTAGTGTGCCAAGATCTAAGAGTTGCTGAAGGCAGGTGATAATGAGACATGATTCCTAAAAGGTCCAGATATGTTTTGTATCAATTCATGTGGCGTCATCTTCAGGATGGTCTTCACATCATGGACTTTGGGTAGAAAGAAAAGCATTAGCCTGAAGTTCCCCTCTCTGGAGGGGACTTTTCCCTCTCAGTCTGTGTGTGCAACACAGACAGACTGGATCTCACACCACCAGTGGTCCTAAGACTGCTAGGAAGTGAGGATTTCACTCAGGGACAGGACCCACTCCCGAGTGCTGCGTTCATCTAGGGTGCTGGAGGTGTGCACAGGAGACTTATACACAGTGTTGGTAAAGTGAAAGCTAAGGGTATGATCTATAGAAAAAAAGCGATAAACCATACAGACAGATTATTTCTGATAAACTGATGCCCCTCCTTACATGTAGCTCACTTTATGGGACAGAAACTTGCTTATGTTTCAATGTAGGACCTTCCCATCTCCTTATCCCAAACGACCCTCGTCTGTGTCAGCAGGCTGTTGGAGGAAAAGGGCGTGCGTGACCCAAGCCATGGGTTGGGTTTCCATTGCTTCATATGCATGTGAAAGTGAGATGATGCATAAAGAAGACCAAAGAATAGTCAATGAATTTTGAATTGCAGTGCTGTGAAGAATATTGACAGTCCCATGGACTGCCAAAAGAAGAAACAAGTCTGTCTTGGAAGAATTTCACCGAGAATGCTCCTTAGAAGCAAGGCTGTCAAGGCTTCACATGTACTTTGAACAAGTTACCAGGAGAGAGTCAAAAGAAAGAAAGACTCCAAACTCATTGCTTTCAAGTCCGTGCTGACCCAGAGGGCCTTGTAGCTCAGGATAAAGCTACCCAAGATACCGAGACTGTGGGAGGTCAGCGACTAAGAAGTCCCATCTTCTCCCGTGGAATGAATGGTGTTTCCAAACTGCTGACCATATGGACCCCAGCCCAAAGCATAACCACCATGCCACCAGGGCTCCAGGACAGACTCGTCCCGGGGAGAGCTTGTCATGGTTGGCAAAGTAGAAGGCAGTGAAAAAGCAAGACCCTGAAAACTGGTAGGCACAGTAGATTCAGCAACGCTCTCAGAGATCAACTGTGAGGGTGGTCCAGGACCATGCGTGGTTTTGTGTTGCTGTAACACACAGATACTGTGAGTCAGAACCAGCTTAAGGGCAACTAACAACAACAACAAACAGCACAACATATTAGAAAGAGCCCTAGCGGCAGACTGGAGTTCACCTGATCACCACAGGGCTAGCTGTTTGCACCCACCAGCTGTTCTGCAGGGGAACCAGGAGACTAGCTACTCCTGTAAAGATGTAAAACCTCAGAAACCCTTTGGAGCCATTTTTCCCTGCTCTGCAGGGCTGCCGATGAGTTAGAATCGCCTTTGTAGCAGTGAGTTCTGTTTTCTTGGTTTATGTCAGCAGGTGCTTGGTGTTCACGTTCAGTCCTATGCTCAAATCATTAAATGTTCTCTAAGAGTCTTTTTATCATGAAATCCTTGAAACTTTTGTGTAATGGCATCCAATAACATGTCCCAGAATCTTAAGAAAACTAAGCCTGAGGCAAATGCTTCCTCAGAACACTTGGCTGGTTAGGGCCGTCCCAGGGAAGCAAGAGTGAAAGGAAAAGGGGAATGTAGCAGGAAATGATGGCGGGCAAATAAATATAAGAAACATATCCAAGTCAGCTATCACTCTGCAATAAACAGAGATGATTTATTTGTCCATCTAGAAGTATTCTACAAGAATACAAGGACAATAGTGTGTCTCTGCACAGTCGGTAGTTTTGGGAAGAGGAGTCTATATTCTGGTTCCCATCCACATTTGCCAAAATTCATCCCATCGATTTGTGAACACCCTTGTCCTTCTAGGTTAGACCATTTCACCTTTCCTATCGACATGTCTTGGTAGTTTTTCTGAGAACACAGTTGATGGGACAATCCTGAGATCTCTTGGTAAAACCTCGAAGTAAAAACAACAGGGATATTTACTGTACAACACTCATGTCCTTGGAGAGAGGTGTGGTTCAGATGATCTAATAAGACGCAATAGAAGCAGTGAGGAATTTGCAGTCCTATCAGACTCCACTCAATACCTCCAGTAGAACTTGTAACTGAAGGAAAGTCATGGCATTGAAAAAAAAGAAGTGTGCTTAAGTCAAGGCTCAGGAGATCTTTGTTTGAGTATAGACATAGAGTCCACACCAGCACTGGTGCTTATTCTCAGTTGCTGTGAAGGTAGAAAAAATGGAAGATACATTTCTGCATATTGCTAGTTGAGCTAGTTGTGATGTTGCTATTCAGTGCTGTTGAGCCAGTTTTAACACAAGTTTATGGACAACAAAAGGAAATGCTGACTATTGCTGTGCTGTCCTGTGAAGGACTGAGCACATCGGTGAGGCATATTTTAGTTGAACATCAAGTCATCCATTCATTCCTTTATCATCTACTTTTACCAGTGGGATGAATCATATCATAAAAACATTTGCAATGCTTTGCAACTAAAATTAAAGTAAGCCATGAACTGGGAATTTAAGGGAAAGACTTTAAACATTTAAACATCTTTTATAAGGATTATTTAACTAAGTCCAATCTTCTGGAACTTTCTTGAATAGCTACAACAACAGTATTCTTGTTATAAATCAAGGGGTGATCATACAACCATGGTTATAAAAGGATTCAAAGGGATTTAGAGGGAAAATACACATAACTGCGTGGCATTCTGTAAGGAATTATATATTGAAGAAATGTTAAAAGTTCAAAAAATGAGCTGAGCCCCGGTGGCATTGTGGTTGAGGGTGGGACTGCAGCCCACTGACTTGGTGGTTCAAATCCAGCAACAGCAAGGCTGGGTAGCTCCCACGACCAGCACAGTGCAGTGATACCCTTCCCCTCCCCCCCCCCAAAAGTGCAAAAAATGCACTTGCCTAGTTGATGGAAGAAGAAAAAACTCATTAAAAATGTCACAAAAATTCACTGTAATCAAAATTGTTGAAATATTCAGAGTAGCTACATTGTGTTTTTTTTATAACTTCCTTCCAGGTCAACCCCCTCACAGACCCTCTAAATTTCCTATCACAAATCTCTCTCAGTCTATGACCTAATTTCCACTTCATTATGTTTGTCAAATGTCTTGAATGAACGTGCACAATGATAATCTTCTCAAAACTGCAGATGATTTAAAACCAAAGTATCATTAACCATGACTGGTCCAATCCACCAAAGAACTTGGAAAATTTAATCAATGGACTAGTCTAGACTTTGGAAGATCTTGCAGAGATAAAGTAGAACTTCCTACCCTTTCTTCCTTCTGCAAATAAATATGAGCAACTGCCTTATGCTTGAGATTATACCAGGCACAGTGGTACACTGATTGATTAAGAATGGTGAAAATATACTTGTGACCAAGACTGCTGCCTGCCAACAGACTCAAAGAGTTCTTCAAGTAGGGGAGTTAATTAAGTCAGCAGAATTACTAGGTGTGACAAATACTTTGATAGTAGCACTTTACTGGGGGGTGGCTTCTATGCCTCAAGAAGTGGCATTCAGACTGGAATCTGCAGGATTATTAGGATATAGGTAGGTGAGGCTGAGAAGTAGAGTGTTCTAGGCAGAGGGAACAGTATGTGGTCTGGTGTATTTAAGAAACTAGGAAATGTAGCAAAAGTCAAATCTGGAAATGTCCCCTGAGCCATTTAAAATGTGGGATATTTCAAGAAAGAGATGCATCACTGGAAACTTTCGATCTATTCCAAGAAACACAGAAGACAGCAAATGGGAAAACTGATTAGTAGATGCCCATTTGTGTGCCTTTCCCAAAGAGAGATCCAACAGCATGTGCATGTGATCAAGCAAGGTCATTTAGATCACACACAACTACAGTTTAGTTGAAGATATTTTTGAAATCATTGCAGCAGTCCATTGTAAAGGAACTACCAAAAATTAAAGCATGATGCAAAAGATGTGAAACGATGTCAAAAGTATCTAAGCTGACACATAGTAGGAATGGGTGGATAGAGACAATAACTGTTGTGGTGTTTTATGAGACAGTGAGTGGAAAATATGAAGGATATGAAGGAACAAGCAATGAATGCGTGAGGAGAGAGAGAATACTGGAACTAATTGTGATGGTGTGTATGCACCATCTTTTGAAGTGATTTAACTATGGAAACATGATATGTGAATTTCATATCAAAAAAACTTTTAAAAAAAGATGAAACCAAACTTGACCAATGGTTCCCATGAATGAAGGGGAAAGAGTGTTTGTGTAGGTGGGGAGGGGGCATTGAGTTTTTGTTAATGGTGGTGGAATCTGGCACTGAATTATACATGTAGAAGGTTGTTGTGTTAGACAGGGTTCTCAAGAGAAACAAAATCAGAACACTAATAATTATATATATTTATATATATTTGTATAGATAAAAAGACATCTAACATAAGAAATAAACAGTTAATTAATCTGTAAAGCAATACAAATAGCTCAGTGCAACTCACTTGGGTGAGGGAGCTAGTACATCAGCACTACTTCAAATTCAGGCTATCCAGTCACAGGCAGCAAACATCAAGGAAGGTCACCATCAGTCAGCCAGATGTCAGGGTCCGACCATCACCAGGAGCGTGGTGAAGCAGGACTTGAAGTCACCTTAGCTCACAGCGACACAGTCCGTGGATTATGTGTCCCATGGGCAATGTAGCTTGCAAATTGAGGCACAGGACAAGCAAGGCATGCAGCTGCACACTGGTCTGAAGATGTAAAAGAGAGAGAGAGAGAGAGAGAGAGAGAGAGGAGCCGAGGCTCACCGAGCCATTTATCTCTCCGCCCTTCATTAGCCATGTTGTCACAACAAACTTACCTATCTTCATTGGCCATGTTGGCACAACAGACCTACCTATCCTCATTGGCCATGTTGGCACACTGTAGTTGTTGAAATGGAGAACGATCTGTTATGTATATTTTTGCCACAATTTTTTAAGCTGCATGAATAACAATGAGTGCAAAGAGGAAGAAAATGTTCGAAAATTGTGGCAATGATTGCACAACTCTTCTTAATAGGATTAAACTATTGAGTTGTATGATGTGTTGATGAAGTGCCAATAAAACTATTAAAATGATAATAATTAAATAAAACATGTAAGATAAATAAAAAAGAAATAAAACTCAAGATTGATTGATAGGGAAAAAAAAGTATCTCAATTGAAAGCCAAAAGATTCCAGGAAGGTGTATCCCTGTATTTTATTGACTGTACAAAGACATTTGACTACGTGGATCATTACACATTATGAACAATGGTGTGGAGAATGAGGACTTCAGGAAACATACCTGTGCTCATGTGGAACCAAAGGGGAGTTATTGGAGCAGCACAAAGAGGTTCTGCATGATTTCAAATCAGGAAATTTGTAGGATCAGAGTTGTATCTTTTCACTATTCTTATTCAGCCAACATACTGAGTATATAATCTTAGAAACTGGACTATATGCAGAAAAAATTGGCACCAAGATTGGAGGAAGGCTCATTAACAGCCCTCAATATGCAGATGGCACCATCTTTGTTTTTTAAAAGAAAGAGGACATGAAGTAATTACTGATGAAGATCAAGGAGTATACTCTTCAGTAAGGATTGCACTTCAATATTAAAAACAAAACAAAACAAAAGCACATTACTAGACCAATAAGTATCATCAAAAGATCGAAGTTGTCAAAAATTTTTATTTTACTTGGATTGACAAAACTGACGGGAACAACTGTCAAGAAATCAAAGGATGCATTGCATTGGGAACATCTGATGCAAAAGACTTCTTTAAATGTTTAAAAGCAAAAATGCCACTATGAGGATTAAGGTGTGTGTACAAAGCTATGATACTATTCCATTTCCTCATAACTATGTGAAGACTGGACAATGAAGAAGAAAGATGGGAAAATTGAGCAATTTTGCTCATGGTGTTAGTGATGGACCTAGTTATGGACATATGGACTCCCAAAAGAACAAACAATCTGTCTTGGAAGAAGTACAACCACACTTTTCTTGAGAGGTGAGAATAGTGAGTCACATATGCTACCAGGAGGGGCCAGGTCCTGCAGATGGGGCCAGGTCCACTTACTTGGTAAAGTAGAAGGTCAGTGAAAACAGAAAACTCTCATGATGGATTGGCCCAGTGTCTGCAACAATAGATGCAAACACAAAGATGATTGTGAGGGTAGTATTGGACCATGTTTGTTTCCTTCTGTTGTACAAGGTTACTATGAGTCTAAAGCAACTCATGGGTACCTAGCAACAAGAACACATGATATTTGCATACAAATGGCCAAGGTACAATCTGACACATGTACAGAAATCAAGGTTAAAGTCAAAGCTTATTGAATGAGGTACATATTTCATATGGTAGTTGAAGCCTGGAGAGTGAATGAGATTAGGAAAATTAGAGAAAATGTGTAAGAAATAATTTTCAGCAGTAATATGGGATAAAAATACCTAGGGTTCAAATATACTAAGGTCATAGAATCCAAATTTTTATGTAATCATCAAAAAATAAAATATAACTTGATGTTAGTACACATTTATACAATATTTTTCTTTGAATTCATGTAGAATGCTGTCCTGATCAGCCTACCCTGAGCATGGTGTTAACTCTGAGTCACACATAGGGGCAGGTTCAGAGGAGAGGGTCCAGGAAATAAAGAGTCTGAATGCAAAGGTAAATCATAAGAACTCTTGAAGAAAACCTGATGGTAAATTAAGTCAGCTAAGACACCTCTTTAAATATTAAAAGTACAGCCAAATGGAAGTTGGATTAAAATTATTATGTGCTCCTCTTTTCAAAAATTAGTTGTGTTAGTCTGGGTAGACTAGAGAACAAACTCATAGACATGTATATGGATATAAGGGAAAGGTTTATTTACAAGAGGAATGGAACATTAGAAAGCATCGCAACCCAGTCCAGTCCAAGATCACAAGTCCAATGTTAGCCCATATGTCCAACACCAGTCCATAAAGCCCCCTTTCGACGCACAAAGTCATAGGCCAGAGGGTGCAGTCTTCTTTGTCTGGTGGCAGTAGAAGCAGAAAAAGCATCTCAGTGCTGGCAGGGGTCTCTCTGCAGCTCCTCCAGCTTTAGAGGTCTGGTTCTATCAGGGTAAGGCCAGTTGGCTTCTCCTCTGCCTTCTCTAGTTCCTCGGACGCTGCCATCTTGTCTTGTCAGTCCAACAACTAGGAAGATGGTCTCTGATCTCCACGAGGGAAATATTGCGAGAATTTCCCAGAATTCTCAGAGAAAGCCATGGCCATAGAGTTCTCACTGGCTATCTCCAGACTGACAGGCTAGACTCCACCCCTAGACTTCTAATCACGAAATTGACATCAAGTACAGGACCGCCATATTAGTTATACAGTGCTTGGAGGTAATGCATTCCTTGTCACAGAGGGTGTTTAAACATAAGCTAGGTGAAGACCTGATAGAGATTTTGTAGAGAAAATGAGAACACCCCACGGATGGGCAAGTTAACAAACCTGTAATGTGTTTGCAGCCCTGAGATTCTATGATTCACAATGATTGGGGAGAGGAAAGGGATACATATGAGAGAGCATATTTTCAGTGGTCATGCTGTCACAGGTCTTGTTTTCTAGTGTTGGGGCTAATATTGTGTGTGTGTGTGTGTGTACCATTAATAATGAAACTCACCACCTTTTTGTTCTTTTAATCATTTTATTGGGGGTTCATACAGCTCTTACCACAATCCATCCATCCATTGTGTCAAGCACATTTGTACACGACACCATTGTCATTTTCAAAACATTTTCATTCTACTTGAGGCCTTAGAATCAGTTCATCCTCCCCCCCACACACACACACACCACCAGCCCACCCACTTCTTGAACAATTGATAATTTGTAATCTTTTTTTCATGTCTTACACTGATTACTATCTCCCTTCACCCCCTTTTCTGTTGTTCGTACCCCTGGAAGGGGGTTATATGTCAATCATTGCTATTGGTTCCCCCTTCCTCCCCCCACCTTACACTTACTCTCCTGGTATCACTACATTCCATATTGAACCTGAGGGGTTTATCTGTCCTGTGTTTCATGTGTTGGGACCTCTTATCTGTACCAGTGTACAATGTTCTGGTCTAGCCTGATTTGTAAGGTAGAATTGGGGTTGTAATAGTGGGGAGGGTGGAAGGATTAAAGAACTAGAGGAAAGTTCTATATTTGATCAGTGCAATACTGGACCCTGACTGGCTCCTCTTTTCCTTGTGACCCTTCTGTGAGGGAATGTCCAATTAATTATAGATGGGCTTTGGGTCTGCACTCCACTCTCCCCATCATTCTCACCAATATAATTTTTTTGCTCTGGATCTTTGATGCCTGATACCTGACCCCATCAGTACCTCATGATCACACAGGCTGGTGTGCTTCTTCCATGTGGGCTTTATTACTTCTTAGCTAGATGGCCACTTGTTTATCTTCAAGCCTTTAAGGCTCCAGATGCTATATCTTTTGATAGACAGGTACTATCAGCTTTCTTCACCACATTTACTTATCTGTCCATTTTGTCTTCAGCGGCCATGTCATGAAGGTGAGCATCACGGAATGCTGGGATAGTAGAACCATGTATTCTTGTGTTGAGGGAGTGCTTGAGTAGAGAAACCCACGAACTTTATTTGACTGTGCTCTTTTTACTTCATGGAAAGATGAAAAACTAATATAATATTTGCTGAGGTCTTTAAATTTAGTCCTGTCTAGAATTTTTATCCAAGATAGTCCTCAATCAAGGAAGTTACTCACCTGCATATTTTAGTAGAATGAAAGGACTGAGAGAAAGAGAGAGAGAGAGAGGGATGTGAGCAGCCCGGAAGGCAAAGAAAATGAATATGAATCCCAGAGTACTGAAAAAGCTGGCAAAGACCTGCAAACCTGTTTTGAGTTATGGGTATGAATCATGACAAGTTGAATGAACTGCCTATCCCTGAAAGTCTCACACAGAAAAGGTGAGTCTAGAAGGTAGTGTTTGGAGTGTGGAATATATGATGATGCCTCGCCCATGCCTTAAATCAGGTAATAGTTTAGACTTTATACTGAAGGAAGTCTCATGAAACAATCTCGACAATTATGTCCATATTCTCACCTTAAAAAAATTCGTCTTCTAGTTTCAATCACTCTTTATAATCACATTTTTATATGCACATTTCAAATGAATCTGGGTTTGGGTATCTTGCTCATAAAAAGCAGAAACCCTAGAAGATGCTTATAGAAAGACATGTAATTGAATTCCATGGTAAAATTGGTTTGATTTCTTCATGAACAAGCACATATGAGATTATGCGCATCAGAGAAGTCCCTCAGAATGTTGTCAGACTGAGAATCCATCTCTACCTATTTATCTATCTACTATCTATCTACCTATCTGTCATCTATCCATCTTCCGAAGTTATTTTCAATAGCCTGGGGTGAGCCCCACAGGAAAAAAAAACACTGGGAAGGGATAGCCCTTTCACCCCCCTGGTGTGGCCCAGGGCGAGAGGGGCTATCTGAGGGGAAGGAAGCACAACAGGGACCCGCTGCAGACTCAGGGCAGAGGGCATGCCATCGGTGCTGGGACCTGTGAGCACTACAGGAGGTACGCGAGCGTGGTAGGACTGGCTCCAGGCACACAGGCGGAGGGAGGCAAGAGGGTAAGACACGAAGCCACGAAGCTACTTGGGAGTTCCTCCTTCTCACTTGCCATTTTCTGCTTCTGCGGCACCATCTGCTAGGGGCTGCTGTTGGCAGCAGCGGAAATCCAGGTTTCTCAGCATTTCCACGTCACTGCGTTTTCCTTTTCCGGGCTCCCTGTGGAGCAAGTTCTCAGGTGGACCACAGGCCATGGTCACTGCAGTGCGAGGTTGCAGCGGACTGGGCCTTCAGGTTGGAATCCAGACATCAGAAAACCACCTCCCGGTTCAGTGAGGTGATAGGGAAGCACATTAGACAGCACGTACCCTGCGGCGGCCTCCCCTCTGCTGACCACAGTGCAAGAGCTTCTCCTTCAGCCACAAGCTTCCAAGAAAAGCCTGGTCAGCCAGAAGGCCTAACCTTTGAGAGCCGGCCACCACCTGCTGCCGCCCCGCAAACCCCTTGAGCCCCAGCTGTTCTGCCTGTAGTGAGATAGGCTCCTCCCCATTCCTGCCTCCGCAGTCCAGTCGTTGGGAGGACAGGGCTGCGCGGGGCACCCAGCTTCTCTGCCTGCCTGGGCGTGCTCATCATCATCTCTTTCCTAGACCCAGCCCCTTGGGGGGTTCCCGGGCAGCGGGAGATTTGCTATGGGGCCGGGAAGGCAGGGATTTGTTTCCTTGAAAACACGCTGCCTGGACTGGCCGCTTCTGCTGTTCAAGAGCGCCTCTGTGGCCCTACTCTCCCGTACCTCTGTTAAAAGAAGTGGTGCCGCCAGACCCACAGAGCTACCCGCCTCTCCCTCAATTACACCCCGCGCTGCCCATGGACAAGTGGGGCGGTTTGCCAGTCTTGACGGTGCAGGGTAGCGGCACCAGGAAACCAGTTACATCTGCGGAGAAACTCAGAGGCCTGGGATCATAGGTGACTTCTCTCTGGCGGCTTTGCGCGGGCATTGTACCAGAGGCTGCCTCGTAATTAAATTGTTCTAAACCCTCTCCTGGTCTATTTCAGGTGCCAGGTAAAAATAGGGAAATTAGTCTTTCATAGATAGGCTAGAAATGCAGAATTGCTGATCTGAAGGGTTATTATACCAGACAATAAGGAGCGACTGCTTTGCTGGATTTCAGACTTTTGTCTCCTGTTCTCCACCTGGAGTTCACAGTGATGTGTTCAGGGTGAGGCTGTTTCTGTGTGTGTGTGTGTGTGTGTGTGTGTGTGTGTGTGTGTGTGTGTGTGTGACAGAGAGAGACAGAGACAGAGAGACAGAAAGACAGAAAGACAAAGACAGAGAGCTTTTTCCATTCATGTACAGATAGCCTCTAAACTCCATGTGGGATCCTATGTTTGTTTTCTTTTTTCCTAGATGACTCCTTTCTATGAAACCCAATATAATCAAAGCACTGCTACATTGTTTTCTTCAGAACCACTCAACAGCCTCTGGTAGAAAATGAGTGGATTCCAAGAACACCTTTTTGTTTTGTTTTTTTTACAGTTCCCAATTTACAAACTCTTCTAAGACTCATTGTTAAAATCTGATGCTGAAGAACTGTAACTTTTTGGGGGGGGCAGGGACGAGGTGTAAAATCATGTTATTTTTAGCATTTAATTTTAATATAGTTTTAGATTTTTAAATGTTACCCCCATATTTAGAAAGTTCACCTTCACTCACCTTCCTCTCCGGCCTACATTCTAAATAACCATAGAAGCATAATCAAGTGAAGGATCTAACATGGATACAATAATATCAATTGACCCACCAGCTTCATGTGTATCTCACCAGTTGCCCCATTTTAATGTCCATGTGCCAGTTAGAAGTCAGTGGGGGATCCGGCGTGCATTTCAGAGCTGTGTAACTGTTGTTGGGAGGTGGCGTTCTGCTGGTTTGTAGTCAGGATGGCCATATGTCCAACAGATTGGAACACCGCTCAGTCCTATACATTCCTCACAAGTATTGTTGTTGGAGCCTATTGGAGCACCCACTCCTTCACGTTCAGGATTTATCTCTTTTTTGTTGTCTTCAGAGTCTCCTCCAATCAAGGGCTCTTCCTCAAGACCCTGAACAACGGACTAGTGATTGTTTAGAATGTGCCTCCATTTGGGGTTGTCTGGTATGGTCTCATAATAAGAATGAGGCTTTGCTTTTTCTTTCTTTCTTTCTTTCTTTCTTTTTTCTTGCAAGAATAACAACTAAGTGATGTTGAGCCCACTTCAGAACATCATACCAGAAAGTACTTGATGGCAGTATGTTTCATGACTCATAGTGTAAACTTTGATCACTTGGTTAAGAAGTATTTTCCAGGTTTCTCAGCTTTAAAGTTGCTAAGTTTCCCTCTAAATGTTTAATTCCAAGGAAGTTTCCCACAGGCCTATAATCCACTAGCATAGTCACTATGCACAGGAAGGTGCTTAAACTTAGGTGAGGGAAAAAAATACAAGGCTGCCAAAACATGCTCTTTGTCCTCTGTGCTATCACTACTGGAGGTGATAGGTTGTGAAAATGCTTCCTTCTGTGCCCCAGTTGCTGGAAACTTTGATCTTCAGTCACAAGGGAATATAGTCCCTTGGGGACAATTGTTATTCTCATGGGAAAAAGCGAATAATATGGACGTTAGGATCAGATGGTTGAAGCATAGGCTTGAGGCATATGGTTCTCAGCAATCATTTCACCTTCTCATCCATAAAACAGTGATAATGTCATTGATCTTACAGGATTGATTTGAATATTGTGGGTTATAAATACAAGATTCCCATTGTAGGGCCTGGCTCATAGTAGATGCTTGTTAAGAAGTATTAGCTATATTTGATGGGAGATAAGATGGGTACATTATTCTAGTGTAACATTGGTCAGCTGCCTTTATTCATGCCTGTCTAGTGCATTCTTTCACTCATTAATTTTTTTTAAAAAAATCTATAAATGTTAATTATGTGTCAAAGGAGCCCTGGAGAGGCTGTGAGTTAGGCATTGGACTGCTGATGCTGAGGTGGGTGGTTTAAACCCACCAGATGCCCCAAGGCAGAAAGATGAGGCTGCCTGTTCCCATTACAGCCTTGGAAGCATTCTATAGGGTCACTCTGAGTGAGAACTAACAGTGGTGGCTGTGACAGTTTGGTTTTATATACCAGGTGTGGGACCAGGCACTGCTCATAGAGTGGTGACTAAAATGGCACGTGTGTCATTGGGGAGTTTCTCCCCTGGTAGCATACAAGTGGATAACTAGATAGATAGAAAGTCTATTTCTATTTATGCAAAATATGTAAGTCTTAAAAAATGAACAGTAGCCAAAATACAAACTTAAATGGAGTAGTAGAAACTGGCAGTCACAAAGAAATCCAAATGATGGAAAGAATGGCTTTTGCAAAGAACCAGAAGAAAAGCATGTCTAGAAGAAGGGATAGCAAATACAAAGTCTTTAAAGACTGGAAAGAGCTTGAGAAGCTTGGAAAAGGTGGAAGATGGCCAGGAAGATTGGGGCTTCATGAATAATTGAGAGGCTACCTGCCCTTAACTGCAGAAAGGATTCCAAAAACTCATTTGTGTTTTTTGCTCACAGCTGAAGACCATCTAGAATTTGACTATTCACTGATGGTATCACGAGTGCCATCTCTTCCCCCACCCCAGTCTGCAGCTTCTTTTGACTCAGAGTTGAAAGTTTTATTTTGTTCATGAAGTTTCCTTCCTTGGCTGGGAGTATGTCAGAATAGTACCTGCGCACCCACTCACGAGCTGGTCATCTCTCTTCTTACATGCCGGATCCTGTTCTGCTGACCTGCAATTACATTACTTCGTATGCTTAATAAGAAAAGTCCTGAGTGTGCTACAAACATAGCATCCCAGGGGCAGGGGAAAAACAAACCAAAACATAGCATCCCATCAGCAGAGTGAGTTAAGCTGTGAAAACAAGGTTGTCTAACACCTTAAATATTGTCACATTACATTAAAAAAACATATTATATCCGATTCTCTGATACTCAGTGCAAAGCAGAATTGTGTAAACCTGTCAGAGGCTTTGAGGCCTGCTAAATTGGAAAAGATGCGTAAGTTCCTCAGTCTGTTTACAGATGTAACCCATGGAGATTCCAGAATGTACCAAACCCACCACCCACTGTTAGTTACCGAGTTGATTCCAGCTCCCAGAAACCCCGGGGTGATGAGACTGTGTATCTTGGAGCAGACAGCACTGAGCTGGTAGTGTTGAACTGTCAACCTTTTAGTGAGCAGTCAGTCTAATGCTCATGTGACAGTATCATCAGGAGTCACACACAGTCTAAGGACCATTTCCTAGTTGTATAGCAATGATCCTGGACCCTCATTCTAGTGCCTGACTGCTCAGCCTCAAACATATCTTGTGGCCCCTCAGATCATTCCAATTACAGGCTGAAGGACAATGATTACAAAAGATTGATTTTCCTGTCAACTTGAGCGAAGGAGTGGAGTCTAGCCTGGCAATCAGCTCACATCCTGGTTGATCCCTCCCTGTGGATATGGCCTTCTCTTGAGGATTCTGAAATTCTGTCTTCCTCCCTGGAGATGAGACACACACTCTCTCAGAGACACATTCCTATTGACAAGCTTCATGGAGCCACACTGATAGCAGCCAGAGTCCTGTGATCTTCCTGAATTTGGCATCATTACATGTGCTGCATCAGTCTAAAGAGGAATTTATTGATTAATATCAGACAGATGGGCTAATCTCAGACTTAAGGACTTGATCTGGACTGGTCTGGGATGTTTTTTCAACATACACTTGTTCTTGGATATAAAGCTCTCTCTCTCTCTCTCTCATACAAACACACACACACACACACACACACACACAACTGTGTTTGCTTGGGGTGGGGGTGGGAGGTGGGGGCACTGGTACCTGCTTGATTTGGAAAAAGGACCATGAGAATGGTTGCACAACTGAAGCTTCTGAAGAATGTTGTCAATGATACTATAATCAGTGTAATCAATTTATTGAATCCTACATGCAGATGAGGCAGCATATGTCTCAGTATGCATATTTTCACCACAATAAAATCGAAAAACATTTAAAAAGATGCATTTTCTTCAAATAGGAAAAACTTTGGTCCTGAATGGAAATATGCAAATGGGAATATCAGTATCATTGATCCCCCAGATATTTTGAGTTTCAAAAAGAGCAGAACTATTTGTGAGCTGAGGTGGAAGGAAAAAATAAGAGAAAGTAAAATTGAAAGTGAAAGAACCCTTTCTATCCCAATACCTGCCTACTTCACTATCACCAAGAACCCCGTTTCTCTAGGGCAAGGATTCACAGTTCTGTCTGCAAGTAAGATTTGTTCTTTAAAACTTGAATAACAGGGAACCTCAAATTGACTGACTCTGTCGTGAGGATAGGCTGAAAATCATTGCATTAGTAAGTGGTCCTCAGTGTGATCCCCAGGCTGTATCAGAGCCACCTGGAAAATTGTCAGAAACGTGAATTCTTGGGATGCATACCAGACCTAATGAATCAGTAAGGTTGCAGAATATTCTGGCACTTTTTAAGATTGGAGAAACCTTATTGAGGACATCAATGCTTTATTTATATTGGGACTCTCACGAGGGCCTTTAAGCATCCTGGTTGTATGCAACCTGGTTATGCACTCAGCTGCTAGCTACAAGGTCAGTAGTTTGAAACTACCAGCCATAGGAGAAAGATGACATTTTCTACCGCTGTAAAGATTTATAATCTAGGAAACCCACAGGGTTAATTCTACCCTGCTCTTCTGGGGTTGGTGTGAGTTGAAAATGACTCATTGGCAGGAAGTTACTTGTTTTTTTTCCACAGGTAGAAAAAATTCATGCATAAAATTTTGTATTTACAACTATATACAATGACAGAGGAATAACAATATGCATTTATATATTTATTTTTAAACTATTATTGTAGCATATGACCATTGGGTTTGCACTCAAGTACTCCCTCAATGCATGAATAATTTGTTCTACTAAAATAGCACTCTGTGATGTTCACCTTCCCTGACATGATGGCTGAAGACAAAATGGATGAATAAGCAAATGTGGTGAAGAAAGCTGATGGTATTCAGCTATCAAAAGATATAGCATCTGGGGTCTTAAAGGTTTGAAGATGCACAAGCAGCCATCTATCTGAGAAGCAATAAAACCCACATGGAAAAAGCACACCAGCCCGTGTGATAATGAGGTGTCGATGGGATCAGGTGTCAGGCATCAAAGACCCAAAACAAACCAAAAATCATATTGAGAGCAGAGTGGAAACCCAAAGCCCATCAGTAGTCATTTAGACACCCCCTGTCCACAAGGAAGAGAAAATTCAACCAGGGTGCAGTATAGCACTGATGAAACACACAACCTTCGTATTATTCTTTAATGCTTCTTCCCCCCAACCCCACGATCCCAATACTATCTTACAAATATGGCTAGAACAGAACATGTATACTAGTACAAATAAGAGCTCACAACACAGGGAATCCAGAACAGATAAACCCCTCGGGACCAATAAGGGGAGCAGCGATACTAGGAGGATAAAGTGTTGGGGAAGGTGAGGAGTAAGGGGGAACCAATCACAATGATTGACATATGGCCCCCATCCAAGGGAGACAGACAGCAGAAAAGTTGGTGGAATTAGACAACGGTTGATGTAAGACATGAAAAAAAAAAGTTATTTTTAAAAGATGAATTTATAAATTATCAAGGGGGCATGGAGAAGGGAAAGGCAAAGATGAGGAGCTGATGCCATGGGGCTCAAGTACAAAGAAAATGTTTTGAAAAAGATGAAAAGAACATATGTACAGATGTATTTGACAAAATGGATATATGCATGAATTCTGATAAGAACTGTAAGAACCCCCAGTAAAATGGTTTTTTTAAAAAAAATTGTATTTAATATCAGAGTTAATTCTATCCATGAACATATCAGCGTCTACAATCTCAAAGTTACGAACTTATGACTACAGTCCATCTGGGTGCTCACCTCCCCAACCCTGCCACCTCCAGTTTGCTAAGTCACAATTTAGAAATGGTTTAAAGACAAGATAAAAGCTCTTTCTGTCTTGTGCTCCTCCCCAGCTACTTCAGGGGTTTCTGGGGTACAGCCTATGCCTGCCACTCCTGGCCATCAATCTCCATGCTGAGGCTTATAGACCTGCGGTTGGGCTGTGTATTCACTCACCTGATACAAACGGCAATGTGTCTCCAAGGCTCCCATGACTCCAAACAACCCAGCTGTGAAAAGATCAGCGCATGTGTCTGTTGTGACCAGTCAACTGCAAGTTATGCTTTGCAGCAGGGCACAGGAAGAATACAGCTGCTCTCCTCAAATCAGAGCCACCTTTATAGGAGACAGATGACGAGGAAAAGTCATAGCAGAGGAGGATGGAAATTAAAATACATCTGTGTCCAATTAGGACACATATCACAATGACTGAGGTAGCCGTGATGTATGGTTTCTGGAGGAAAGATCTGGAGCCCCTAACACAGTGACTTTTTGAGAAGGGCATTTCCTTAGACAAAAATATCAGTCAATGTTGATAGGGATTTTTTATTCATCGAGTATCAACACGGTGCCTGGCATAGACCCCCAGGGCTTTCAAATCTAAGTTACATAGACAAACAGATTGCCAAATCACTAGGCGGCCACTTCTTGTTTGGTGGGCACACTTAATGAAGTTCTTCATCTGTGCCCAAATGCAAATCCAAGCTCTGTGGACTCATGCTGATTTATTTGGCTAGTGCCAGACCCAGAGTCTGCATTTTCAAATGCAGAGAAGGGGGAAATAAAGGAAATGTGCTTTTGTTCCTTTTGGTCTTTAAGAATCTTGCTAGCATAGCCCCTGTGAATTATATTTCCTTCACTGGAGCTATATTTCAGGCCGTAAATAGTTAAAAGAATGAACAGTGTAGGGACAGTTTGGTCAACTTTGTTCCTTTGCAAGCTGCCAAAATGGTCCCAGCCAAAATCAACTGGAGGAGAGCTGAAGGTCCTGATGGAGGTTTGCTGGTTTGCTGATCACTTCTAGGTAGAAAGGAAGGAGGGGCTGATGCACACATGTCGATTTCAGTAAAAGAAACCCTGTAAACTCATTGCCATCAGGTGCCTCCCTCTCCCAACTGCTAAAACTTCTCATGAAAATAGAAACCTTTTTAAAAAAAAATCATTTCTCTAACAGCATTTGAAATGCATTTTATCCCCAAAGCTCCCTCACGAAGGCAACATGAAGAAGCACATGACTGAAGGTCTGTGTTGGTGTGGGATTTGAATGTGTGGATGTGACAGCACGTTGATTCATATTGGATTTCATATATTCTGGTGCACATGTAATGAGTTATTGATCTGTGATAAACTAAGCTGACATTTTTGTAACCAGTAAACCATCAGTATATCCAGTAAGCATAAATTGCAATAAGGTACTGTTTTATCAGGTCATTGGGAGTTTTAGTAGATTTTTGGAAACCATTGTGGCAAGAAGGAATATATACTTAATTACAGACATGCATGCAAGTCTATACTACTTAATTATCTTCATAACTTATTGGACACAGCTGCCATCAACTATCAGCTTAATTTCAACTCACGGCTGCCCCATTTTTGGTTAAGTAGGACTGCACTCCAAGGAGTTTTCAATCATCTGACCTTTCAGAAGTAGATAACTTTCCCTACCTTCTGAGACACCATTGATGGGATCCAGCCAGCAACCTTTTGATGTGCAGACATGTACTTAACTCTGCAGCACTCATGGACTCTCCTACTCAATAAGCAATGTATTTGTCCTAAACACTATTATTATTGTTGTCACATACCTTTGAGTCAATTTCAACTCAAGGGACACTTTGTACAACAGAACAAAAGACTGCCTTCTCCTGCAACAATTATTCACTTATGTTTGAACCCATTGCTGCAGCTATTGGAGATCAATTAATCTCACTGATAGGGCTTCCTCTTTTTCACTGACGCTCCGTGATACCAAGCAGGATGTCCTTTCCAGGGACTGATCTCTCTAGAGATGTCCAAAGTATAGGAGAGATAGTCTTGCCAGCCTCACTTTGAAGGAGCATTCTGGCTACAAATCAAATTTCCCTCAGCTTACTGTTTATTTTTCAATTGTCTTAAAGTCTCTCAAAATCTCAATTCGTATGTGAAAATTTTCTGGTAATTCAAGGGTAATTCTATGTTCATCACTGATTAAGCTTTTCTGGCTTCCCTCTCTCAGCCTACCCAGCCATCCTTTCCCTTCAGTCTAGCTTTACAAGCAAGCATGCAACACATGCATCCTTCAGCTCCTTTCTGACATGCCTTTTTAAACAGTTTTCTTGGCATATAATTCACATGCCATCAGATTCTATCGTTCAATCACATTAAGAAGTTGTACAGTCCTCACCACAATCAGTTTCAGAAAATTTTCTTCACACTTGCACTCGTCAATATTAGTTCCCCATTTCCTTCCAACACCACTCTCCATGTCCCAAGGAACTGTCAACCCAGTGACTGTCTCAATAGATTTGTCTATCCTGGATTTTGTATGGAGAAAGAAAAACAAACACAAAAACTAACAATATCAAATAAACCCCTCAATTGGAAAGAAAATAGAAAATATGAAAAACTAGAACAAATGTAAATGGATCATAAGGCAGCTAAATCTTAACCTAACTGCACTTGCAACAATCCACTTTCTAATGCATTCTATGAAATATCAAGATTTGTCTCAATCCTGGTCCATGGTGAGATGATATTCACCAGGGCTTTAATTCACATGATGAGACTCTTTTGGGAGACAGTGGCATTGGTTGAAAGCACTGTGGCTCAGCATCAAAGGGACTGGATTCCATCCCACCATAGTTCTGTGAACTCACAAGAGCCAGGGAACCATTCTGAACTTCTCTGGGTCTCATTTTTTCTCATCAGTACAGAAAAAGCTTGACCAGAGATGATCTCTAGAATCTGTTCAATTTTAAAAGTCTATTACATCAGAAATCACTTGATCTTTAACATATGCTTGTAAGAACTATGTGTTCCCTTTTTATTTCTCCCTAAACTTTTGCTATTAGTGAGAACTCATTGGGCTTAGCTATTTTTTCACATAACCATGAACTTTAATATTTGAACAATGCTCATAGTGATGTTGGGAATGGTCAATAAACATTTAAGAGTTATTTTAGAGTTCTGCCTCTATCGTTCTGTAATCAATGGAAGAGATGAGAAAATGAGCCATGGTAAGCCGAGCAACTACTTAACAGGCAAAATGAGGAGGCTCTTCAATGGCAAGAGCAAAAATTCATAAATGCTTTCTGCTGTTACTGTAAAATCTCTAGCAATAAAACTATTATTCTCTCACCATTTCTTCAAAGTATGGCTACTAAAGTCTTCCTACCAGGGAAAAATTATCGAGAAGGAGATGAAAATAGTTGTGATATGATAGGAACTACATCTTGCAGGGGGTTCACAATCATTTAGATGCAAGTCTACTAAATGAGAAGCAATTCTAGACTGGATGGTTCCCTTCCTGCCTGGACATCATTTGTTTCTTGTTTCCTTCCTCCATTTCTCTCTGGTATAGCTAGTTCAGGAGCCCTGCTTGCACAGTGGTTACATACACAGGTGTTAGCAAAAAGGTCAGTGGGTTGAATCCACCAGTTCTATGATGTGAACGTCTGCTATGATGTGAACGTCTGCTTCCATGAAGATTTGTAGACTGAATTGCAGACACAAGTTTAAATAGTTTTGTTTGGAATAAATCTATGCATGCATGGGAAAACAACAAAAACTCTATTATCTTGGAAATACTACAAAACTGCTCTAGTCTGCCCTACAAGGTCACTATGAGTCAGAGTCAACTTGGTGGCAGTTGGCTTTGGTTGGTGAGAGCTAGTTCCCTTCTGAGGACATGTAGTGAAATTGCATGGCTCTTTCCATCCCTCTTTCAGTGTCTATGGCTCCACTGCCATCGAGTTAGTGCCGACTCCTCTGTGGTTTTCAGAAACTGTCCCCGTTTACAGGAGTTGAAGTCTCATCTTCCTCAGTGGCGCAGTTGACTTTTGAGCTGCCAACCATGCTGATCGCAACCCAGTTGTGACACCCCAGACATCACTAACCAACCAGTGTGTTCTTCCAGAACTAAGTCCTGCTGCAGCCATACCATCTTTGCCAAGGCAGCATGCCATGCAGTTATTGTCTGTTGGAATGGGCACGATGTGTTATGCTTAGTTGCCTCCCATCAACTAGAAATGAGCTCGATCCCTAGGTTCTTAGCTATACAGTTATGCAGGCACTGCCGTAATTTACCACATCATCTCCAGGTAATAGCTGGAGTACCTTTCATTTCATCATTTTTGAAGTGCGTATTGCACACACTGTGAGGGCAAAGGTAGGTATAAGGAGAATAACTATGACAATAACCGGGGGAGTCTGTGAAAAAGGAGTAATATTGAAATTGATGTTATCCTAATTGTTTACACAATTTATCGAGCCCATACCCTGTACCCAGCCCACTTTCAAAAGCATTAAAACTCTATTTAATTTTTGTAATTAAATTTTGTCCACTTAATACCTACATTTTACCTCTAAAGCTGACCCTCACATAATCACAGGATTTAGATAAAAGAGCAAGATGACTCATATTTCTTGCTAACCTACTGTGTGCCATGCCCCATGTTAAATTGTTTACTTACATTGCCTTATTTAAGTCTTTAACAACCTATGAGGATTGATGTTATCCCTGCTTTATAGATGAGGAAATTAAAGTTCATCAAATTAAATAACTTTCCCAAGGTCAAACAGCTATTAAGAAGTAGAGCTGGGAGATAACCCTGCTTTTTTTGTCTCTGTGCAATGCTTTTTCCACTACAAAATTGCCTCTATAAAAGACCTCAGACATTTGGCACTCCTTATAGTAACAGATCAGCAAACTAAACCTAGAAGCATAAGATACCATCAATAATCAGGATAGTAAGTATCCCTCCATTCCATGGCAGGAAAAATGGCTTCATTTGCCCTCTGCATTTAGCACCAATGCAATGGGAAGAGGAGAAGAAATATTTGAGAAAGAAAAGAATAAAATTCAACTCTACATATTCTACTTTCCAATACCAGAGTGTTGGTCAGTTTTTAAGTAAATTTTTTTATGATGCAATGTATGAGGAAAACTGTGTGTATGTGTGTGTTTAAAGAAAACAATACATGGAAAGATTTTTCAAAATGATTCAACATATAGAATGAATTTATTATTAAGGACAAAAACATCCTATATCACATTTCCAACTATAGCTTAAAAAATAATCAATTTAAATAATCGCCAAAAACAATTTATAAATTCTATTGCAAGCACACATATCATTAATCAAGCATTTAATATTTACTCTCACTAGCCCATTAACTTTAACTAGGATACTTTAAAGCATGGTGGAATTATATTTTCATTGCTTGTACTATTAGAATATGTTGGCGTCTTTTGTACACTGTAATCAATAAAAAATTCATGCTCATTTATAGGACACTAAGAATAGCTTTTCCATTTAAAGTAAATATAAAGATGTACATTTATATCTTTGAATTTATGACATGGGTTATAGCTGTGTTTTTTGTAATGATATCAAATAACATAGCACGTGCTTGGTCAAATGTACACCGTTGATGTATATTACTCTTCTTGTGGTAAAAGAGAAAAGAACTCACCATTCCACAACCAACTTTATAATAATTTCCAGAACTTCTCTGCAGGGAAAAATGATGCTTATGAAAAAATGGTTCCCACTCTCAGTGACTATTCAGAGTTAAACTTGCATTAATATAAAGGAAAGTGAACAATTAAGAAAAGCATCCAGAAAATTCTGAGCCAAGCATCCCTAAACACAAATCAATAGTGAAGATAAGCATAATATTTGGACCAAGTATCAAACAATGACTCCATTTTTTTCTGTCTGCAGAGCATTAATTCATGTGATGTTTCATATTTATATGCACTAAATGCTGAAATACATAAAATTTTTCATACTGTAGATTTTCTTCATAAAGATTAAGCTTTTCTGCTAATGAAATTAATTTCTGCTCAAAGGAAAATAGGAAAACTTTGATTGTACATGAAGGCAAGAAGAATGAACAGTTTCGATTTAAAAAATCTAGACAATTTTAACATTTTGATGAATACATTTTCATAAATTCACACCCCTCATTTTTATTTTGCATTTCAAAGTTGAAGCATATAAAACAAGCTGTCCCATAGCATATCTTTACTGCTCAGTATATAGTGGATGTCCATATAGAAAACATCAAAATGTGACTATCACTTTCTTTCTTTTTTAAATCATTTTATTGGGGGCTCTTACAGCTCTCTTCACAACCCATACATATATCCATTGTTTCAAGCCCATTTGATGTACTATTATCTTTAATAGCTGTATGGAATTTCATTGACAACATATCATAATTTATGCATTTCTAACAGCAAAACAGATATTGCTTAATCTTGTATCACCCTCATAATCACCAGCTTTTTAAGAGTCCACCCATATTTCACCAAACACAATGTCCATCAGTAACATGCTCCTCTTGATGGTGGAGCCCTAGTAGCAAGATCACTTAAGTGTAAGAATGCTAACTCCAAGGTTAACAGTTCAAATCCACCAGAGAGATAATGAAGCTATCTGCGCCTATGAAGATTTATAGCCATCAAAACCCTAATTAGGGTCTCTGAGTTCGAACTGCATTGATGGTAATGGGTGTGTTTTGGTGTTGAATTATGTATGCAAAGCAAGTGATCAGATCAGTTATGGTGCAAAAAAGTTTTCATTGACTGATTTTTGGAAGTAGATCGTCAGGCCTATCTTCCTAGTCTGATTTATTCTAGAAACTTCACTGGAACCTCCCCAGCATGAGTGACCCATGAAATACTAGTGACATAGCTGTCAGCATTATAGTAACATGTAAGTCAACACAGTAAGACACACTGACAGGTAGGTGAAAGACAGATATTACATTGCTATTATAAGTAAGTTTAAGTGAGAATATCTTTCTACCACCATCTATTTGTCATACTAATGGCTTACGTGTTGCTGTGATTCTATAAACTATGTCCCTGGTATTTCAAATACCAGCATAGTCAACCATGGTAGGAAAATTTCAGAAGAATTTTCAGACTAAGAAGAAAGGCCTGCGAATCTACTCCCCCAAACTGGCCAAAAATACACCTCAGGGATATTGTTCAATAAGGGTAGCCCTCTAGGTTGGCAGGGAGTAGCAAAACACAATGTCTGAAGCCATGAACTCATACTCCAGAAATGCTCCCTATGAGCCAGGACCCAGCGACATCTCATTCTCATTGCATGTGTGCTTTCTGTGGAGCACCACAACACCTTTACACTTCTATTCTGGGAGACTTGGATCACATACATTCTCTACCAAATATCATTTTCTTTCTTCCTAACAATAATGTTTGCATTGGTTTTTATATATTCAACATTAGTGGAGAGAAAATGGAAACAATATTCTTAGGATTCCAAAACTAAACAAAAAAATATCAGACCATGGGCTCTTTCCACTTGGCCTAGTCAAATAGTTCTTCTCCTGCAGAAGAAGACGCTTGGTCAAGTAGAGGGTCAGTGAGCATGAGGAAGATTGTACAGGAGATGGATTGAGCGAGTGTCTGTAGCAATAGCTTCATGATGGAAAGTTGATGCAGGACTGGGAACTGTGTTAGTTTATGGTCCCCCTGAGTTGGGACTGGCTGAGAAGCACCAAACAACAACAATCATCCGTATAATGGAAGTATTCCATTTTGGAGAACAATTTCCATTGTTTTTAGAAAAGAGCATCTAGAACTTTTACTTTGCTAATCTCAATCCAGCTCCATCCACCCTTTAGTCAGACCTTGCCATCTAGTTTGCCAAGACATCATGGTCAGGTCCCTCCCTGCCCCCCCCTCTGAGTGGCGAGCACACCGAGGTGGAACCTTTGTAAAAACTCTAGATCCCTGTCCTACCAATCCAGGGGAGAGGAAGTGAGGGCTCAAATCAGGGTGAGATTTTGTGCTGCTGTTTGAAAGCCAGGCCCTCAAGGCTTCAGATATGAGGAAGGAGCCAGAAAGCATCGCTGGAGAGGCTCTCCTTTCGGGCCCCAAAGCAAAGAGAGTTTGCCAAAGTGTCCCTCCCCTAAGGACTCCGGGAGCCCCTTTCTGAAGGCACCTCAATGTCAACACACACCTTAGCAGAGTTGGGCTGGAGAAGTTTTCTTTTCCTGCTGTTCTGCAACATAAGGAAAATCAGAGGAAGAAACGTGGCTGCAAACCCTCTGGAGGCCAGATGGACCTTCGGTCTTCTCTCAGAAACGCCCCCGATCGCACAGCGGAAGTGGAATCCTGAGGGTCCTCTGGCATATTAAATGTCCATCAAAAGCCCAGTACTGAATCCTCAACATTTGACCAAATAATAATAAAAGTGTAGCTTTGTCCCATCTCTCCTCTTGGACTGCTCAGTTATACACAGCACTAAATTATGGTTCTAATGAAGTCAGTTTAAAAGATAGGAGGAAAGAAGTCTTTGTACTTTATCCCTGCCTTTCATTTCCTCTTCATTTAACCATAAACTAAGCGAATTCATAAAATGTTTATAGAGGGTAATAAAGTGATGTTTTTAATATAAAGGTTGCTTATGTAATTAAGAATGTATTTCTGTGACAGTTGGTGCAATTTAAAGTGCTTTGCATGCAATTAGCAATACTTCTATCTGTTTTCTTTCTCTTTCCATTAATGACAAATAATAAAACAAAACAAAACAAAATCTTAAGTTCATGCCAATGTAAGTACCTACAGTTTAGAACTGGAAACCGCAGATGTTGCTAAGACTTTATCTTTCTCTTGGAAACAGGCCATTGAAACTAATTAGAGTTCTTTTCTGCCTTCTTTTGGTCTCTTGGGGTCTCTCTCTCTCTCTCTCTCTCTCTCTCTCTCTCTCTCTCTCTCTCTCTCTCTTTCTCTCCCATTCCCTCTCTCTCCTTCTTGGATGACTCTCCTCCTCCCTACATATTAAAGGCACACTCAGTACAATGTTATCAAATGGTATATATGATTTAAGAAACAGATCACCTTAAGAGAAAAGAAAGTGACCATTTTTGTAGTCCTATCACTAGCACATTTTAACTTATCATAGAAGTACCACTACTATGCTCAGTGGCCATTAGATAAGACCATAGTGGTTACGGCCTCCATGAACAGTTTTTATAACCTTTTCTAAGTGAAATAGAAAACTCCGTGGAAGAATTCAGATCATATTCTGAATTTTCACACAGGATTTTTTTTTTTGTAAAAAAAAATTGGAAGTGATCTAATCTTTATTGTTACAGCTTTTTATCACCTGCCTGTCAAGACATGATTTCTTACTCCAAAATGATCCCTTCTATTATATTTCATGTGAACGTTTCAAATCAAGGAAAAATGATGATATCTGTGTTGAAATTGAGAGAAGCCGTCTCTGAACTGGTATTTCTCTAAGTTCACTAAGTTCTCTACGCAGCAAATATGGATGACCAGAGGCAAGAGGGCCATACTTAGATGGGTCGATAATAGTTCTCGAAGTAAATTCATTTATGGAGCCTGTCCCCTACCCTCTACCAAGCCAAACCAGTGTTCTGGAGTCAATTCTGACTCAGAGCGACCCTAGAGGACAGGGTAGAACTGCGCCTATGATTTTCTGAGACTGGTTCTCAACTTTCCTCGGGCCACGACCCTTTCATACAGTTCCTCCTGTTGTGGTGACCGCCACCAACCATAAAATTATTTCCATTGCTACCTCAAAAGTGTAATTTTGCTACTGTTATGAATTGGGCGATCCCTGTGAAAGGGTAAAGGGTCACGACCCACCAGTTGAGAACCACAGCTACAAGGACTAGAAAGCTCATCTTTTCCCCACAGAGGTAGCTACTTTCCATTAGCAGCCAAAGGTATACGTCACCAGGTCTTCTTGCCATCTCTAGAGTACCTCATAAAATGACTCAAGTTCCTATAAATGAAAAAAAAAAAAGACAAATTCACTGCTGTATAATCCATTCCAACTCAGAAATGCCACAGAACAGAGTAAAACTGCCCCTCTGCATTTCAGAAGCAATGAATCCTGTCAGGAGCAGAACGCCTCATACTTTTCATTCAGAGAAGCTGGTAGGTTCGAACTATTGACTTTGCAGCTAGCAACTTACTACGTAAGCCACCAGACTACAAGGGCACCTTGAAACTCCTGCAGTATTTCTAAAAGAGTGATGTTGAATAGTTTCTCAGAAAGTTTTAAAATTTTCCATCAGCATTTTCTGTAAAGATGTCAGGCTAAAAGATACTACTGAACAGTGGGCTCAAGAAGGTATTATATAAAGTATGATGAATTGCTAGGCAGCTTTTTTTTATGTTTGTAAGCCATGGGTGAGCAATGGGAATAACTCTGTAATTCTCTATTGTACACTTTCATGTTGGAAGAAAGAGTCCAGGCTTGTGAAAGATGAAAGGTTTCTGACCCCAGCAATCACTGAGCAAGGGAGACTTCAGAGGGCAAATAAGCTAACTGGTCTCATTAGGTGAAAACTGGATTTCTTCTTACTTTCCTGTAATACTCGGCTCACCAAAGTGTGGGTATTTCTTTGAAATATGAAAAGTTCTCCCTGCAGTTATAATTGCTTACTCTAAAGGCGCTCTGGCAGTGTCGTGGTTACTCTTTGGGCTGCTGACCACGACATCAGCAGTTCCAAACCCTCAGCAGCTCCACGGGAGAAAGACGAGGCTTTTCCTCCCACGGAAGAGTTTCAGTCTCGGAAACTCAGAGGGGCAGTTCTAGCCTGGCTTTTCAGGGTCGTTATGAGTTGAAATCCACTCAATGGCAGTGAATTTGGTTTTTTGCACAGTCTTTTAGGAGTGCGTCTATAATTAAAATAATAATTTCCAATGTGCTTCTTGAGATTTTCTCCTGGAAGCCATCCCAGCCCCTTAAGCTCAACTTCTTTCACAGAAAAATCAAGCCTGCTCCACCTGGTGTGTTTCTGCTGCTCTAATGCGGCACCATCCATTAGCCTCCCCAGCCATCCCTTTCGCCTACAAAGTTTTTTTGCGGTCCTTTAACTTGGGACACTTGGCTATAAGTTTAGACCAGGTGTAATGAAGCCTTCAACAACCCATGCTATAGTCAATTGCCTCTTACTCTGTACTCTGCATTTTCCCTCCACCTCCGAGTTTCATGTTTATAACATTCTGCCATGTAAGCAGTGGTTTCTTGTACATCTCTTTCCAGATAGGCTATGCACTCTTTCACGCATTATTTCATCCGCCAAACGTCTCCAGTATTCCTGTCCCAGCCACTATTCTAACTGCTAATAATATGAAATCCTAACTTTCTTCTCAATGCCCTCCAGCTAAGACGTGACAAAGAAAACATGGTAATAAAGCCTAGAAGCAGGATGAAACAAGTGTAATGTGAAAGTTCAAAAGGCAGAGAGTAGAGATACCATGTGATAAGCACCAGAATTAGATCAAGAAGAGTCAGGGTTCAAAGTCTGACCCCTTTGATGTGCCTGGGTTATGATCAACACATCTCCTGGTTTCATTTTTCTCGTTTTCAGAATCAGGCTCTCTACCAAGAGTTCCATACGGTTTGAAATAAAAGAGCATATGGATTGTTTACTTGCCCCACCAGATCCACTGTCCCATCCTTTCCTCCTGCTCTGTACCCCTGAAGGCTCACCTCTGAGGTCTGAATCAGTAGGCCCTCTTCCCCCCTGGCTTCCATTGGAGTGGGGTCAATGAGAAGTACCTATAAAGAAGAAAGAAAGAGAAGAGTAGGTTGTGATATTTTTTTCTCTAGTCTCCACTCCTACAAATTACCCCAGCTGACTAAATTCCCAGGTGAAGGTCACAGCTCTGTAAGGGGTTTCTCTTCATGGAGCCTTGAGGCCTCTGGGTTCTGCTAATGATTTCCTCTTCTTGCTCCTTCACATCTACAAATAGTAAATCCTGAGGGTAACTGGCCCAGAGAACTGAACACTCTACCTACATTTTTACAAAAAAAAAAAAAAAAACCCTTTATTAAAGGCTCCTCAAATTACCCACGTGGAGTGTGCCATCTGTTCCCTGCCAGGATTCTGACTGATAAAACTGCTTTTCAAATTTTAAGTTGCTGTCTAAATATAAGGTAGTTCTCATTTATCTCTGCACAGTGCTTTACACAAAGTAGATTGCTGCTATTAATAACAAAAGGTGAATGAATGTGTGAAAGAACCAACAAATAAAGGATCCTACTCCATTCCACTTTAGTTGCATTCTTTCCTGGGGATCTTTGTTACTTTGATTGGATTTGGTAATGCCCTGATTTGATTTGGAATGTTGCCTCTTTCCCTGGCATGCCCACCCTGCCTCTTAACCCACTGCTATGAGTCAATTCTGACTCAGAGAGACCTTAAGGTGAAGTCCTGAGGCTTTGTAGAGGACCGGCAGCCTCCTATTTCTCCTACAGAATGAATAGTGGATTTGAACTGCTAACCTTGCAATTAGAAGTCCAACAATTACCCAATACGATCATTTGTACAGATCATCTATCTCACCTCTTGTAACAATTTGGAAGGATTAGCCTTGCTTCTGGTTTCTAGAACTGCTTCGCCCTCTCCTTTCCTGGCTACACAATCTGGCTACTCAAATGGATTACTTAGTAGATAACTTACATTTCTATATACCAACATAGAACAAATTGATTGTTTCCGTACTACATAGACACCAGGAGCATTTTTAAGGAATCAGTAACTCAACCTGGGGTAGTTCTTTTTGATGTTCAAAAACATATGATAGTAACACAGGGCAAGTAACTTCTTCTAGACAAAAGACTAGACAGCAAATAGACAATTGGATACCTATTGTCATGAAATTCAGTAGTTTAATATTTGTGAGTAGCTGAAATCATGGCTGAGTAGACTTTAAATTGTTTTCTTCAAGGATAGACAACCCTTGGCTCCAGAGTCCTCACCTAGCTCAACGGAATGGGAGACAAGTCTTTGCATCGAATGTTGCTGTGACAGCTACAGAGGTTGCTAGTTTGCCAATGAGAAACTTACTCATAGAAACTGTCTTTAGAAAATACAGCTTTGAGTAAACATATTTAATGGTATGCCTTGGTACCAAGTAGGTATTATTCATTAATAAATAATTACATAACTGGAATTCTTAATTAAAATTTGTGATGAGAAATGAATGTTTCCACTGTAATTATAACGCAGAAATTCAGAACATATTGGAGTCGTTTATTAGCCCAATTCCAAAGATTTTAATGTACCAAAGAAACTCACAAAACCTTTAAATGAGAATTCCTAGAGGAAAAATACACAAATACCCACCAATGTATACATAGATCCTGAGAGAATAATATTTTTAAAAGTCATGGAATGCACAATAAAGATGGGAATAATTAGATTTAATGGGCATGTAGTAGTCTTACAAAACCACTACCGGTCCTTCTGGAGCTTTCTGGACTTTCCACAAAGAATTTTAGCTAAATAGATTTTTCTCTTAGTTTCTTAACTGAGACAATCGGATAACAGCAAACTCCTCCAGGCTCCCTTTAAAAGGACTTTCCTTCTGAGTGGAAGCTTGAAGTGATCTTTCAACAGACACCATCATTCAGGTTTCTAGAAGACAACAACATGGGGCTTCTCCTACAGAGTGTCTCAGTTATTGTTCACACTTCACTTGGTGGCTGGAAACATCCTGGTAAGACAGTTTGCTATAAAAAGCGATAGGCCTGGCGGCTATCTAAGAAACAACTATTGGTTTTGACTTTTCTCAAGTCAAAAGAGAAGGAAGGACTCACATAATAGTCCACATGAACCACAGCCTCTTCCAGCCTCAGACAAGAACAAGATGGTGCCTCGTGTTCACTAGCCATGGTTCTGATCAGGAACACCAGAATAGAAGGTCTCAGATAGAATGGGAGAAAAACATGGAACAAAATCTAATTTTCTTAAATTCCCCCAAGCAAAGACCAGATCTATTAGATCAATACAGGCCAGAGGAATTCCCAAGACTATCCCCCTAATAACTCATTTGAATTTGCAATTGAAGCTCTTTCTGAAAGTTGCCTTCCAGCAAACAATAGATCGACTCATAACACTCATGAGTAATTTGTTCCCTTTAACAACCAATCATATGAGACCAAAGAGGAGCCCTGGTAGCATAGTGGTTCTGCTTTGGGCTGTGATCTGAAAGGTCAGTGGTTGGAAACCACCCTGTACTCCTCAGGAGGAAGATGGGACTTTCTACTCCCATAGACAGTTAACAGGGTTTAGAGCAGTTCTACAGGTCTATCCTGCCTTGTCAGAGTCGCTACCAGTCAGCATCCACTAGATGGCCATGAGCTTGGTTTGTTTTTGGATATGAGACTAAACAGATAGCAGTTCCCAAAAGCAAAGATAGGAAGACAAGAAAATGAAGGGCAGCTGGATCAATGGCAGCAGAAGGAGATCACGAGAAAGCTGACACGTTGTGGGAATTGTCATAAATGTCATGATACAATCTGTATAAGAACTGTTCACTGGAAGTCTCATTTGTTGTGTAAAACTCTATCTAAAACACAACTAAAACAGCCTCACTTATATAGACCCCAATTGTTTTTTCTTTTCCTAACTGGTTCAAAAGCCAGAAGCAATTGAAGACAAAGAGGACTTGGGCAGAGCATGTTGTAGAACCAAAGGTTAGAGAAAACACCAACCTCTTCCCAACCCTAGGGCAACCCTTGGGAGGCATGAAAAGAAGCCTTCGAAAGAGGTTGGTGAAAAGCACATTCCTTTTGGCATTGATGGCTCAAAGACATCTTCTCCTAAATACAAAATTAAGTGCTCAGTTAGCCAAATGTCTCTCCCCATGCTTCTGGGTTAAGGGTACGTAAATTTTAGACAAAAAAATCCCTAAAATTTGTTTTTCAAAATTTTGTTCAGTGACTTCTGACTGATGACTTGGATTAGAAGCTACGCACTCCCACCTACTAAGACTCTAATGCTTACTAGGACCATAAACTTCATTAAGTCTTGGTTTCTGTATTGGTCAGTGGGGACCAAAACATCTGTCTCAAAGTGCTGTGATGAGAATTAAGTGACATATCTGTGCCTCATCTGTATCTATAATATAACCAATACCTGGTCAATCTTTTCACCCATGAATGCCAAAGAAGAACTGGGCTTTCTCGGCTGTGACCTTTCTGACACAGGTCAGCAAGTCATTGGACTTCTCTTCGGACTCTCTGTTGTTTCTGTTAATAATCAGGTGCTTAACCAGTTGTGGCACCTTTTATTATAGCTTAATGCTAATAGTGTCTCCTATTGATTTTGATCTGAGACTATCAACTCTTTTCATCCTCCATATATATAGTATTCCTAGTCTCGTCCAAATTAGAAGTCTACTTTTTAAAATAACATTCATTCTAAAAGTCAGTGTTAATCAATCACCAAGGGAAAAGTTCTACCCAAGACAGCACACAGTAAGAAAAAAAAGGATGCATCATTTGGGGGCCTTTACTTGGGAAGATGGAGTCACTGGTTGATGGGCATGGTTAGCACACAGTACTGCTAAACAAAAGGTTGGTGGATCGAGTCTACCCAGATATGTCTCTCAAAACTTACCTGCTGGTCTACTTCTGAAAACCACCCAGTGAAATCCTTACAGAGCACAACTGTACTCTGACAAATATGGCATCACTATGATTCGGTCTAGACTCAATGGCAACTAGTGACACAGGGAAATTACCCAGAATCCTATTCTTTACACACACACACACACACACACACACAAAAAAAAAAAAACCCAATAGGTGGCACTAGTGGTTTCTGGCAATGAATTCACTCGCTGTAGCTGTTTTGTTGTTGTGCTTGCCATGGGATGGATCCCAACTCAACGTGACCTGCTAGGACAGAGAAGAGTTGTCCCACAGGGTGATCTGGGCTGTGATTGACTGTAGTACACATTGTGGGGTCTTATCTTCTCCAGCTGAACACTTTAACCATTGCACCACTAGGCATTCTCCTGTAACTGTCTAATAGACATAAATGCTAATAAATCGAGTCTTCAGAAATTCAGAGTGTTTTGGCAGGGAGAGAGTAAAATCCTATGACTCTAAACATTTATTGAAGCATTTATTACTTCATCAGTAAAGCTTATTTTCATCTAAATGTGTATGCTGTTAAATAAGTCATCTTTCTTATTAGCTACAAGTGATTCAAAGGCACTATGTAGTTAATCAAATGCAGCCCATCACAGGAGTACCCTTACGAGATGTGACAAACTGAAGTATCACAGAATTGGAAAGCTGCACACACTTTTTAGCCTACCTTTAAGTATCTAGTTGGAGGATTTTAAAAGTTCTATTTCTTATGGTGTCCAGAGGACAGCTTTTTAGTGCATGGCATTTTCCTTTTTCATAGCAGATACACTAGAAAGAAAATTATCTTTGAGAGTGGAACAGACTTGGAAAGGAAGCGAGGGACTCCCACCTACTAGGACTATTAAGTTTATCAAGTCTTGGTTTCTTTGTTGCTCAAGGGGGACCAGGATGTCCATCTCAAAGAGCTGAGGTGAGAATGAACTGATACTATTGTATCTCAGTATCCAAGAGATAACAAATAGGCAGTCAAGCTTTTCCTTCTCTGCTGGTTTGAATTTTAGCATAGATATAGGGAAAAAGAAAAGAAAAGAAGCTTAGGCCGGGAGCCTGTTTTTCAAAAACAAAATAAAAAGTGTATTTCTTTTCAAAGAGAAAGATAGATAGATAGATATTTTCATTCTTTACCACATGTGACTTTTTTCATTATCTTTCTCCTTGGTTAAGATATTATCACATTTAATAGATATAATTCAGCTCCCAGTAGTCAAGGAATCTGGAGATTGGATTCATTAAAAGAGGAAAAGGAACCATCTTTAATGATTCGAGCTAGCTGATAATCAGAAGCTGGGTTCCTGTAACTTTTCGAAGAGAACTGTCAAGGCTGGAACTGAGCCTATCACAGGGGGTCAACCTTCAGACCAACAAGAGACAGGACTGTAAATTGAAGGACTATATCCCTCAGTACTTGTACAAAACCAGAGCTCAGACAGAGAGCGGGAGTACAGAGAGAGAAAGGAGGAGTCAGGAAGGCAAGACGAGGGAGCTGTGACATTGGGTGGCGATTGCAACCAATGTCAGGAAGCACAGGTTGATAACTTTTTAGGAGAAAATGGATTTGCTCTGTAAACTTTCACCAAAATTATAGGGAGAAACATGTAAAAAATAAACAAATTTACATAAAGTCCCAGACAGGATACACATTCTCATTCCTATGTACTGGGAATTCTTTCCCAAAGTACATCTAAAGAAAAACAAGGGACTTTACCTGATTTAGCAACTTTTTTTAGAGCCCTCGCTCCAGAAGGTTTATTTGGCTTCAGTTGGTTCAAAAGATCTTGGGTAAAATGATGATGTTATTACTTTTTGCTGGTGTTCAAAAAAAAATTTAAAAAAAAAAACAATGAGCATGATTAAGGCTTGTTTGCCCTCTGTCTTTCTGATGATAATAATCATAAAAGGCATGGATCTTTCATATAGTTTGGGCACTCCATGTCCTTCTGCACCATGGCACCTGCAGAGTAGTTAGCAAAATTAGATAATGAACTGATTTATTCTTCCCATAAACACAGGGTGCATTGCCTTTACTCAGAGTGCACAGCCAAAATTATTTGTGCCAAGGTAATGGAGAAGTGGGGATTAAAAAAGAACATATTCTCTTTTGCCATCCCGAACATATACATACCTATCGTGGTGTACTATCATTGTACATCGTGATAGAAATGAATTATGCAGGTAAAATCTTGAGGTCTAAAATTTAACATGATAAATATTTTTCATTAAAATGAAATATCTTGGCAGAGTCACTTTCATATGCAGACTGTTGACACAAGGAGGCCAGCTGTGCCTATGCAGATGCTGAGATTTGTGTCTATATTATTAATGATGTCTCATGTCATGGAGAGCTTAGATTCGTTTTTAAATCAATCCCTTGCTACAGAAGCACTTTTGATAATGTGCAAAGGCAAGGAATACTATATGTGCATCCCAAATTAAAATTCTCACAGAAGCCACAGCTAACTTTGAAAATTCAAGAACTCACTCTTGTTTATTTATGGGACCCTGGAGGCATAGTGTATTAAAGCACTCAGTTGCTAACCAAAGGTCGGCAGTTCAAACCCACTAGCTGCTATTGGAGAGAAAGATGAGATTTTCTGCTTCTGTAAACACTTACGGTCTTGGAAATCCTGTGGGGGCAGTCCTCTTCTGCCCTGTGAGGTCTCAGTTGGTCAGAAACTGATTCAATGCTTGTGAGTCATTTTTTCATCTTTAAAATTTTTATTTTCATTTTTAACACATGAAATTTCACATCCTAACTGGTTACTGGATCCATCTTACAAGATGTCATTTTGTATAAAACAGACCCTGACTAGAAGGTATACTCGATTTACCAGGCATATACACGTAGATGAATGAGATAAGAACAATAGTTAACTGTGCACCTGTTGTGTACCATGTATTTTTGTCCAAGGTCTGACATGTAATGTGGTATTAGATTGTATTTCTAATCTAATTCTGGAGGGTTCCAAGATTGCACAGCCTCCAAGGCATATGTAATAACATTAGCTAATATTTACTCAGTATGTGCTGTATTCTGGGCAAGATAAATGTGAAACACTTTACACGCTTTATCACATGCGCTATCCATACATACCACTGGGAGCATTTTCCAGATGAGAGCACAGAACCACAGTGTGTTCAAGCAGATTATCCCAAGCCACAAGTCTAGAGGAAGATCCTGGATTTGGCTAATATACATCATGCTGCTCAAGAGTTCTCTGCAGAGCTTCCAGACTACAAAGACCCCCAAAGAGAGGTCAGGCTATCTGCTTCTGAAAATCAACCTTAAGGATCACAATGGCCCAATCCTTAAGCAAACATGAGGCTGAGACAGGAAGAGGTGGCCCTTTGTGCCATAGTGAAAGGAGTCACCATGAATCCGAGGCTGACCTGACAGCAGCTCACAACGGCATGTTCCAGAAATGTCGGCATTAACAACTGCTATTAATGGTGGCCTACTGTTATCTAGGAGCTCTGCTGGTGCTGTGAAGTAAACTACTGCTAACCCCAAGGTCAGCAATTCAGACCTACTAGCTGCTTGGGGAGGAAATGAATCTTTAATTGTTTGTAGTTACCATTCGTGTTCATCTTAAACAAGTCACTCAAATTCTCCAAACTCTTGCTAGGGGTTAATATTTGTAAAATGCTTAGAATAGAACCAGGTATACATAAGGGGTCTTCAAAAAGCCTGTGGGGACATTCCATGATCTTTTTGAAACTCCTTCCTATTAATAACTTTTAAAAAAATTACTAACTATAATAAGTAAGAAGCGATGTGTTCTGTAGCATGATAGCACTTTATTGATCATTCAACACATACACATATACGTTCTCGGTAATTTCCAAGTTGCTTGTATTCCTGAAACTAAATAGAAAACTAGAGTTACTATTATCACTGATGGAATACACAATGTGTACAGGATATACTAAGCTTTCTAGATATGAAAAGAACCAAGTTTCTCCATTCATTCAACAAGCATTTTTATGCCAGGGAGTCTGCTGCATCCTGGGGAACAGTAAGAGTTCAGTGGTGGTAGTCACTCCACCTGCATAGAAGACCCAGCTTCTCTTTCCAGCAATACACTCCATGCAGCTACCACCGTCTGTCAGTGGAATCATGTGAGTTGTTATAATGCCGGAGAGGCTTCAGCAGAGCTGCTAAGAGCCCAGAAAGCAGGGCCTTCCAAGCTACTTCCGAAAAGCAGCCAGTGAAAATCCAATGGATGATAAGTCTGCTCCACACCCACTCCTGTGATGACTTGTATTTAAAGGAGCTCCTAAGAGTCTGATGCTTGAAAAGCCCATTGTCTCAAGACAGTTCCACAATCTTTTAGTTGTCCAATAACCTCATTTCTCTTGTGGTGTTCCTGCTAGCTGCCCGTCCACAGCAACTGTTGATGGCATGGCCAGTCCATAGACAACATGATGGGATTGCTTGGTTTACAGGTTTTTAGTGGCTGATTTTTGGAAGTAGATAACTAACTCTTTATTCCTACTCTATCTTCCTCTTAAAGCTCTGTTGAAGCCTATTCTACACTGTAGCAACATACAAGCCACTGCTGACAAAAGGATTCCTTGGCAGTGCATAAGGTACATGGCCTAGATATCAAATTTGGAGCTCTCACATAGAATAAGAGAATTGGACAACTGTTACATAGATGTCCTCACTCACTTCCCTCTTACTCCACTAAAAAGCTGTGTGTGTGTATGTACAATTCCCTCCTTCTATAAAACTACATCAAGTATTTTCCAGTTAAAAAAGGTGAAGTCAAGGAAGCAGCAACACTCTCATTAGATCCAATTAACCAATAAATTAAGCTGGATCAAGAGCTGTGTTTCCAGCACTTTCTGGCAAACCATGTATGTCTTACAGTGTTCCCCAATTGGTAACTGATTTGGGATTCTTAGTTCTGATTGCAGAGCAATCTCCTGACTGTCCACAAGACTGATCACCATCATTTTGATGCCTTAAACCAGGGGCCATCAGCAGAATGGCTAAGCACAACAGAGCAGAGGGAGACGCTCAGTACACCTTGGTGG